>PVJC01048916.1:0-12367 GCA_004026665.1 Murina feae | reverse complement strand
GGAGGGGGGGGAAGGGCAAGGGGAAAAAATGGAGATCTATCTATCATCTGTTGTAATACTTATCTATCACTTGTTGTAATACTTTAAGCAATGAAATAATAAAAAAAAGATAAATGAAACAAAAAACTGGTTCTTTGAAAAGACTGATAAACCTTTAGCCAGAATAATGAAGAACAAAGAGAGATGAACCAGGTAAATAAAATCAGAAAAGGACAAGGAGAAGTATCAACTGGGACCACAGAAATACAACACATTGAAAAAATATATTATGAACAGCTATGTGGCAACAAACTTGACAATGTGAATGAAATGGGGAAATTCCTGGAAACAAACCGTCTTGCAAAACTCAATCGGGAAGAATCAGAAAACTTGAATAGACTAATAACAAGTAATGAATTGAAGCTGTAATACAGAAAACTCCCCAGCAAACAAAAGTCCTGGACCAGATAATTTCACAGGGGAGTTTTACCAAACATTCAAAGAATAACACCTATCCTCCTCAAACTATTCCAACAAATTCAAGAGGAAGGAAAACATTTGATCTCTTTTTATAAGGCCAGCATTATCCTAATTTCAAAACCAGATAAGACACTACAAAGAAAGAAAATTACAGGCCAATATCTTTGATGTACATAGATGCTAAAATCCTCAACAAAATATTAGCACACTGGATCCAGCAATACATTAAAAAGATTATACATCATGACCAAGTCTGATTTATTCAGGGAATGCAATGCTGGTACAATATTCACAAATCAGTAAATGTGATACATCACATAAACAATCTATACTAATAAAAGGGTGATATGTTAATTAGACCAGACATCGTCTGGACATTCTTCTGGATAAAGCCATGGTGGCAGGGGCTGAGACAGAGCTGGTTAGGGGTGATCAAGCCAGCAAGGAAGTAGTTGGGGGCAATCAGGTTAGTAGGGGAGGGCAGTTAGGGGCAATCAGGCCCACAGGGATTGGGCCTAAACCAGCAGTCAGACATCCCTGAGGGGTCCTGGATTAGAGAGGGTGCAGGCCAGGCTGAGTGAGCACCTCCTTGCACAAATTTTGTGCACTGGGCCTCTAGTATGAAGGATAAAAATCACATGATCATATCAATAGATGAAAAAAAGCATTTGACAATACCCAAAACCCATTTTTATAAACCCCTCAGCAAAGCCTGGTTGGTGTGGCTCAGTGGTTGAGTGTTAGTCAATGAGCCAGGAGGTCAGGGTTTGATTCCAGCTTAAGGAACACCCCAGTTGTGGGCAAGATCCCCACTGGGGGATATTCAGGATGCAGCCAATTAATGATTCTCTCTCATTAATGATATTTCTTTCTTTCACTCATTGCTTCCTCTCTCTGAAATTAATAAAAAATAAAAAAATAAAAACTCTCATGTGAAATGGGCAAAAACTAAAAGCATTTCTCTTAAGATCAGGAAGAAGACAGGCATGTTCACTTTCACCACACTTATTCAAAAGAGTACTGGAAGTCCTAGTCAGAGCAATCAGATGAGAAGCAGAAATAAAAGGCATCCAAATTGGAAAGGAGGAAGTAACTCATTATTCACAGATAACATGATATTGTACATGGAAAACCCTAAAGAATACACCAAAAATCTACTTGGTTTAATAAATGAATTAGGCAAAGCAGAAGGATACAAAATTAACTTGTAGAAACCAATGTCATTAAAAAAAAGATGACGGCTGGCAGGACGGAGGTGAAGGAGAAGACTTGAATGAGTGAGGGGATGAAAGGAGAGTGTGTGGATGTGTGGTATGTGTGTGTGTGAGTGAGTGAGTGAGTGAGTGAGTGAGTGACAGTTAAATCTGGCAGGAGCTGCAGGGGCTGGCAGACCAAGCTCTCTTGGACAGGGAGAGATTACTACCACTGGGGGAACTCCTCAGACTGTGGGACTTGGGCACAGAGCCCACACTATCTTGAAGGGGAGAGTGGCCTCTTCTAGGAACTCATCAGCACCACCACCCAAACAGGACTTGGACACTGACCATGACCCAGCAGCCACTCCAACCAAAATCCTGCTGCTCCACCCACAGACCTGTGGACCCTGGGACCTCCACCTCCAAAGGTTCAGGACTCCTGCAGTAGTAAGTGCAACATCCCCCTGCCCCTCTAGAAACCACATTCACCCGTTTCCAGCATGTGGGCCTCCAGGGCACACCACTCCATAGAAAGCTCTTGGGAGCCACTGTGAGCCCCTGCTGGGTGTGATTTTGTACAAAAAAAGGACATGGTGCCCTGCAGTAGAAATTCTGAATTCCCTCTTCCTGAATAACTGCCCACAGACAGCCCAGCTGCACAACTTCACCCTCAGAGTGCATCAGAGCTCTGCACAGGCAAACACACTGCCACAATCACTCATTTCTAAGGAACAGGCCCCCCTGAGCCCATTTATCCACAGGGTGCTCTTGGGAGCTGCTTTGAGCCCCCACTGGATTCGATCTTGGACAAACAAGGACACACTCCCTGGCAGTAGAAATTCTGAATTCACTCATCCTGGATACCTGCCCAGAGATGCTTCAATTATGTGGCTTCAGTGTCACAGCCCTTCAGAGTGCTTCAGTGAACTGCACTGGCAAACACACAGTGGGTGCTCCTGTGTGCCTCCACTGGGAGCTCCTGCCTATCCAAACACAGGTGCAGCAGCAAACACTGAGTATTCCCACCCCACAGCTGTAGAACTCTGGACACTATAGTCACACACTTTTCCAGCACACAAGCCTCCTAAGCCAACTGCTCCATGGGCAGCCCTTGGGTGTCACTGTGAACCCCTGCTGAGCACACACTTATACAAACAGGGGTGTACTTCTGGGCTGTAGAAATGTTGAATCTCCTCTTCTGGGATAGCTACCCACAGACACTGCAATTCCATGGCTTCATTGCCAGGGCCCTTCAGGGTGCATCAGTACATCCTGCTGGCAAATGCACCATGGGTGACACTGTGAGCTTCCACTGGGGGATCATGTATCCAATCATAGAGGCAGAAGAAAAAGCTGAGTCTGCCCACCCAACAACTACAGAACTCTGAATGCCACAGTCATGCCTTTTCAGAGCACAGCGCTCCTGAGCCCCACCACCCCAAAACATAGGTGCCAATGTGAGTCCTCACTGGACATGCAAGATTTGAACCAAAGGCACAAGACAGCAAAAACTGGGACACCCCCCCCCCCTCCACAGCTGCTGAGTTCTACACACTGGAGTTGCACCTTTCCAGCTCAAAGGCATACATCAAGAGAACCTAAATACACCAAGTAGGGAGATATGTTAGATTACCAAGCCCAGGAGACCTGAGAGGTCACACTGGTAGCACCATCCCCAAGAGAACCTCAGTAGCAAAGCAATCAGACCTATAATTAAAACATTACAACAAAACATGGAAGACAAAAAAGCAATCCTCAAAGGAAAGAAAAAGGGGACTCTCCAGAAAGGGAGTTAAATGAAATTGAGGCTAGTAACATATCAGAGAAAGAGTTCAGAGTAATTAATGGTTATGAGGTTGCTCAAATGACTGGATGACAAATACACACAACTCAATGAAAAATACACACAACTCAATGAGAATTATAAGAAGTTGAATGAGAATGTCACTAACATGAAAAGGAATCAAGAGGAAATGAAGAATGAAATAGTTGCAATGAAGAACATAATGAAAGGCTTAAACAGTAGACTAGAAGAGGCTTAAGACCACATCAGCAAAATAGAAGAAAAGGCAGGAAAAAAACATACAAACACATGGAAAGAAAATTTAAAAAGCAGAGGAGAGCCTAAGGGAACTTTGAGACAAAACAAAATGAAACAACATTCACATAATAAGGGTACCAGAAGGAGAAAAAGAGAAGCAAGAAAGAGAAAAGCAGTTTGAAGAAATAATTACAGAAAACTTCCCTGATATTGGTAAGAAAAATTTATGCAGGTCCAAGAAGCACATAGAGTCCCAAACAAGATGAACTTCAAAAGACCAACACCAAGACACATCGTAATTAAATTGGCAAACACCAATGACAAAGTAAGAATCTTAAAGGGTGCCAGTGAGACAGAAAGTTATCTACCAGGGATCTCATATTAGAGTATCAACTGATTTCTCAACAGAAACACACCAGGCAAGAAGGGAATGGAATGAAATATATAAAGTGATGCAAAGCAAGGGACTGAATCCAAGAATATTGTACTCAGCAAGGCTATCATTCAAAATTGAAGGTGGAATCAGGAGCTTCTCAGACAAAAAAGGGCTAAGAGAGTTTATTACCACCAAGCCAGCAATGCAAGAAATGCTAAAGGGAGTGCTATAAAAAGAAAAAACAGAAAGGCAAGAAGAAAAACAAACATTAAGAATAAAAATGACAACAAAGTACTTATCAATAATAACATTAAGTGCAAATGGATTGAATGCTCCAATTAGAAGACATAGGGTAGCTGAATGGATAACAAAAAATGACCCATATATTTGTTGTCTGCAAGAGACCCACCTCAGAACAAGGGATTCACAGAGACTGAGTGAAGGGATGGAAAAAAATTTTCAGGCAAATGAAAATGAGAAAAAATCTGGGGTTGTGATACTTACATCTGACAAAATAGACTTCAAAGTAAAGGCCATAACAAGAGATAAGAAAGGCCACTACATAATACTAAAGGGAGCAATTCAACAAGAAGATGTAACTCTGGTAAACATAAATGCACCAATATAGGAGCACCCAAATCATAAAACAACTTTTGGAAAATATCAAGGGAGAGATTGATAGCAATACAGTCATAGTAGGGGACTTTAATACCCCACTGACACCACTGGATAAATTCCTAAACATAAAATTAGCAAAGAAACAGCAATACTAAATGAATCATTAGATCAGATGGACTTAACTGACATCTTCAGAATATTTCACCACAAAGCTACAGGATATACATTCTTCTCCAGTGCACACAGGACATTTTCAAAGATAGACCACATATGAGGACACAGGCAAAATCTCTTCAAATTCAAGAAGACAGAAATCATAACAAGCATCTTCTCAGATCACAATGGCATAAAACTAGAAATCAACTACAATTAAAAACAATAAAAAAAGTCAAACACTTGGAGGCTAAATAGCATGCTATTAAATAATGATTAGGTTACCAAAGAAGAAATAAAAAGCATCCTGGAGGAGAAACCAAGATGGCAGCATAGGTAAACACCTGTCTTTGCTGCCTTGCACAACAATTTCAAAACCACAACGAAAAGAAAAAACAGACACCACCTAGACCCACAGGAAGGCTGGCTGAGTGGAAATTCTACAACTAGAAAGAGATTGAGACTTGCAGGAGGTGTGTAAGCAAAGTGCAAAGGTACAGAGGCGCTCGCAGAGAGGGCTGGCGTCTGAGGACACGGTTCCCTTTTTCATTCTGGAGGGAGTCACAAGCTCCTGGCGGCTCTGAACTCCAGTTCCGGGTGAGTTTCTGGAGACCCACCCTCATACGAGGAGAAGCAGGACTGTGTGGCACCTGTGTGGCACCAGGAGGAAATCCAGAGCGGCTTTCTCTCAGTGTTGCTTGCAGCAAATATAGTGGGACACTGAGACCCAGTCTCTCTTAAGGCAGGGCTGAGAATCAGCCATAGCTGTTTTCTCCACCTTGTTGATTCCCCAAGACCTCGCCCCACCCAAGCTGCCCACAGAGGCTTTTGCTTATAAAAGTTTGGGTAGCCTTAAGCAGAAGCTAAAATAGCACCTCCTTAGAGATCCAAGAGCCAATGTACCCAGCGGTCAGAGGGGGACCACCCAGACTACAACTCCTCAGATCCATAAGGGACACACCCAGGGGGCAGACTCAGTGTGCACCAAAACCCCACTGAAGCAAGTCTTGCCCCATAAGAGTGTCTCTAGCATAAAATTCTCCCACCATAGACACAGCTGATTCTCACAGCCAAGTGGCCTGGAGGTCAATCCCTCCCAGTGATACCAATAGCAATCAAGGCTTAGCTACAAAAAGACTGTACACAAAGCCAACAAAGCAGTGCACCACGAGTATCCACCTCAGGTAATTGGGGATGCTGAGCCACTGGGCCCTATAGGACACCTAACACAGAAATCTCCTCTATCAATACAGGGAAGCAGCCAAAATGCAGAGACAAAGAAACAGATCACAAATGACAGAAATGGAGGAAAGCAAACAACTGGATATAAAGTTTAAAACCTCGATTATAAGGTTTTTCAAGAATATTCTAGAGACTACCGATAAATATAGTGAGACCCTTGAGGATATGAAAAAGGACCAACTAGAAATTAAGCATACACTGACTGAAATAAATAATAATATATAGAGATCCAACAGCAGACTAGAGGATGGCAAGAATCAAGTCAAAGATCTGAAATATGAAGAAGCAAAAAAACCAAAACAAACAAACAAAAAAAAACACCCAACTGGAAAAGAAAAAAGAAAAAAATCCAAAAGTATGAAGATAGTGTAAGGAGCCTCTGGGACAACTTCAACCGTACCAACATCAAAATTATAAGGGTACCAGAAAAAGAGAGAGAGCAAGATATTGAAAACCTATTTGAAGAAAAATGACAGAAAACTTCCCCGATCTTGTGAAAGAAATAGACTTACAAGTCCAGGAAGTGCAGAGAACCCCAAACAAAAGGAGTGTAAAGAGGACCACACCAAGATACATAATTAAAATGCCAAGGGCAAAAGACAAAGAGAGAATCTTAAAAGCAGCAAGAGAAAAGCAGTTACTTACCTACAAGGGACTACCCAGACGACTGTCAGCTGATTTCTCAATAGAGACCATGCAGGCCAGAAGGGAGTGGCAAGAAATATTCAAAGTGATGAGTAGCAAGAACCTACAACCAAGATTACTTTACCCAGCAAAGCTATCATTCAGAATTAAACATCAGATAAAAGCTTCTCAGACAAGAAAAAGCTAAAGGATTTCATCACCACCCAACCAGTATTATATGAAATGCTGAAAGGTATCCTTAGAGAAGAGGAAGTAGAAGAAAAAGTAAAGATAAAAAATATGAACAACAAATACATATCTAACAACAAGTGAATCTAAAAATCAAGTGAATAAAAAATCTGATGAAAAGAATAAACTGGTGAATAGAATAGAATCAGGGGCATGAAAAGGGAGTGGACTGACAATTCTCAGGGGGCGGAAGGGTGTTGGGAGTGTGGAAAGAGACTGGACAAAAATCGTACACCTATGGATGAGGACAGTGAGGGGGGTAAGGACAGAGGGTGGGGTGGGAACTGGGAGGAGGGAAGCTATGGGGGGCGGGGAAGAGGAACAACTATAATAATCTGAACAATAAAGATTTTTTTAAAAAGCATCCTGGAAACAAATGACAATGAAAACACAACAATCCAAAATCTATAGGACACAATAAAAGCAGTCCTGAGAGGGAAGTTCATAGCTCTACAGGCCTACCTCAAAAAAACAAGAAAAACTGGTCATAAATTATCTAACCTTGCAACTTAAATAATTACAAAGAGAGAAACAAGAAAATCCCACAGTGCCCAGAAGGAAGGAAATAATAAAGATCAGAGCAGAAATAAATGACATAGAGACCAAAAAACAAAACAAAACAAAACAAAACCCCACAATACAATAGATAAATGAAACCAAGAGCTGGTTCTTTGAAAGGATAAACAAGATTGATGAACCTCTCTCCAGGTTCACCAAGTAACAAAAAGAGAGTACCTAAATAGACAAAATCAGACATGAAATAGGTGAAGTAATAACTGACCCTACTGATATTCAAAGGATTGTAATATATATATATATATATATATATATATATATATATATATATATATATTACAAACAACTGTACTCCAATAAACTAGACAACCTCTAAGAAATGAACACATTCCTAGAAAAATACAAACTTCCAAAATTCAATCAGGAAGAATAAAAAAACCTGAATAGGCTGATAACTACTGATGGAGTTGAAACAGTAATCAAAAAGCTTCCAGCAAACAAAAGCCCTGGACCAGACGACTTCACAGGGAAGTTTTACTGAACATTCAAGGAATTAAAATCTATCCTTCTCAGACTATTCAAAAATTTAATGAGAAAGGCACACTTCCAAGCTCTTTCTATGAAACCAGCATTACCCTAATCCCAAACCAGATAAAGACACCACAAAAATAGAAAATTACATACCAATATCCCTGATGAACACAGATACTAAAATAATCAAAAACATCCTAGCAAACCTGATCCAGCACTACATTAGAAAGATCATATACCATGACCAAGTGGGATTTATTCCAGGGATGCAAGACTGGTACAATATCTGCAAATCAATAAACATGATACATAACATAAACAAATTGAGAGACCAAAATCACATAATCATATAAATTGATGCAGAAAAGACATTTGACAAGGTCCAACACCCTGCTCTGATAAAAAAATTAAGCAAAGTGGGAATAGGAGGATTATACCTCAACCTAATCAAAGCCACATATTACAAACCTACAGCCAACACCATACTTGATGGGCAAAAACTAAAACAATATCTCTTAAGAACAGGAATGAGACAGGGATGTGTGCTTTCACCTCTCCTGTTCAACATAATACTTGAAGTGCTAGCCATAGGAATCAGACAAGAAGAAATAAAAGGCATCCAAATTGGAAAAGAAGAAGTAAAACTGTCCTTATTTGCGAAAGACATGACACCGTATATAGGAAACCCTAAAGACGCCAAAAAAAATTATTAGACTTAATAAATGAATTCGGCAATGTAGCAGGATACAAAATTAATGCTAAGGAATCTATGGCATTTCTGTACACCAATAGTGAAAGAGAGACTAAAAAAGCAATTCCATTTACCATCACACCAAAAAAAATTGAGATACCTAGGAATAAACTTAACTAAAGAGGTAAAAGACCTCTACTCAGAAAACTACAGAATGTTGAAAAAAAGAGATAGAGGAAGACATAAACAGATGGAAGAACATATCATGTTCATGGATTGGTAAAATCAATATCATTAAAATGTCCATACAACCCAAAGCAATCTATAGATTCAATGCACTCCCCATTAAAATACCAACAGCATATTTCACAGACCTAGAATGAACTATACAAAAATTCATTTGTAATAAAAAAAATAGCTTCAGCGATCCTGAGAAAGAAGAACAAGATAGAAGGGATCTCAATACCAGATATCAAGCTGTATTTCAAAGCCACAGTTCTCAAAACTGCCTGGTACTGGCACAAGAACAGACATATAGACCAATGGAATAGAATAGAAAACCCAGAAATTGACCCAAACCACTATAGTCGATTAATATTTGACAAAGGAAGCAAGAACATACAATAAAGTCATGACAGTCTCTTCAATAAATGGTGCTGGGAAATTTGGTTCGACACATGCAACAAAAATGAAACTAGACCACCAACTTACACCATACACAAAAAGAAACTCAGCATGGATAAATGACTTAAACGGAAGATGGGTAACCATAAAAATATAGAGTAATCCACAGGCAGCAAAATCTCAGATATATGCTGAAGCAATATTTTTACGGACACAACCATAGGGCAATGGAAACTAAAGAGAAAATAAACAAATGGTACTATGTCAAAATAAAAAGCTTCTGCACAGTAAAAGAAATCATCAACAAAACAAGAAAACCCACTGTATGGGAGAATATATTTGCCAGCAATATGTTTTTAATCTCCAACATTTATAGGCAACTCATACAATTTAACAAAAAGAAGACAAACAACCCAATCTGAAAATGGGCAATGGACCTAAATAGATATTTTTTGAAAGAAACAATAAGGAAGACCAAGAGACTTATGAAAACATGCTCAAAGTCATGAATCATCCAAGAGATGCAAATCAAAATGATAATGAGGTACCATTTCATACCTGTCAGAATGGCTATCATCACCATATCAACAAGAGACAAGTGCTGGAGAGGATGCGGAGAAAAAGGAACCCTTGTGCACTGCTGGTGGGAATGAAGACTGGTGCAGTCACTGTGAAGAACAGTATGGAGTTTACTCAAAAAACTAAAAATTGAACTTCCTTTTGACCCAGTAATCCCACTTTTAGGACTATATCCCAAGAAACCAGAAACACCAATCAGAAAGAATATATTCATCCGTATGTTCATAGGAGCACAATTTACCATAGCTAAGATTTGGAAACAGCCTTAATGCCCATCAGCAGATGAGTGGTTTAAAAAACTTGGCACATCTACACAATGGAATACTATGTTGCTGTAAAAAGGAAGGAACTCCTACCATTTGCAACAGCATGGATGGAGCTGGAGAACATTATGCTAAGTGAAATAAGTCAGAGAAATATCACATGATGTCACTCATTTGTGGATTATAATGAACACCATAAACTGATGAACAAAAACATATCTAAAGACAGAGAATCATCAATCAGATGCTCAAACCTCAGAGGGAAGGAAGGGAGGGTGGGGGTAAGGGGGAGAAATCAACCAAAGGACTTGTATGGATACATATAAGCATAAGCAATGGATGCAGACAACAGGCAGTGAGAGTGAGGGCAGGGGGTGAGGGTGAGGGAATGGGGGGGACAGTGGGGGTATAAGGACACATTTGTAATGCCTTAATAAAGGGAAAAAAGTAAAACATAAAAATAAAAAATCAATGCCATTTTTATACTCCAATAATGAACTCTCAGAAAGATAAACTAATGAAAAAATTCCATTTACTATTGCAGCAACATAACAAAAAAAGATGACTAGGAATAAAATTAAGCAAGGAGGGAAAAGACCTGCACTCAGAAAACTACAGGATATTGGAAAAAGTAATAGAGGAAAATACAAATAAGTGGGAGCATATACCATGTTCATGGGTTGGAATAATTAACATCATTAAAATGTCCACTCTATGTATACCCAAAGAAATATATAGATTCAGTGTAATCCCTATTAGAATACCAACAGCATATTTCACAGATCTAGAAGAAATATTCCAAAAACTTATATGGAACCAAAAAAGACCCCAAATAGCCACAGTAGTCTTAAGAAGAACGAAGTTGAAGGGATCACAATACCAGATATCAAACTATACTACATAGCCATTGCAATGAAAAACAAACTGGTACTGTCACAAGAATAAGACATAAGTCAATGGAACAGAACAGATACCCCAGACATCAACTCATGCCATTATTTTCAGTTAATATTTGACAAAGGAAGTAAGAGCATACAATGGAGTGAAGACAGCCTCTTAAATAAATGATCTTGGGAAAATTGGACAGGCACATGTAAAGAAATGAAACTATACGACCAGCTTACACCATGCACAAGAATAAATTCAAAATAGATAAAAGACTTTAATGTAAGGTGCAAAACCATTATAATCTTAGAAGAAAACATAGACAATAAGATCTCAGTCATCGCATGTAGCAGAATTTTCACTGATACATCTTCTAGGGCAAGAGACACAAAGGAAAAATAAATAAATAGAACCGTATCAAACTAAAAATCTTCTGCATAGAAAAAAGAAGACATCATCAAAATGTAAAGAGAACCCACTGTATGGGAGAACATATTTACCAATGATACATTTGATAAAGAGTTAATTTCCAATATATATAAAGAACCCATATAACTCAACTACAGGAAGACAAAAAATCCAATTAAAAAATGGCAGATGACCTGAATAAACATTTCTTCAAAGAGGACATACAGATGGCCAAGAGACATGAAAAAAATACTTAATGTCACTAATTATCATAGAAATGCAAATTAAAACTACAGTGAGGTATCACCTCACACTTGCCAGAATGGCTAACATCAATACTGTAAATCAACAAACAACATGCTGGCAAAGATGTGGGAAAAGCAAACCCTAGTACATTGCTGGTGGGAATGCAGACTGGTGCAGTCATTATGGAAAACACTATAGAGTTTCCTCAAAATATTAAAAATAGAACTGCCATTTGACCCAGCAATCACACTTCTGGGAATATATCTTAAGATTCCCAAAACACCAATAAGAAAGAATATATGCACCTCTGTGTTCATAGCAGCATTATTTACAACTAGGGGCCCGGTGCACAAAAATTTGTGCACTCGGGGTGGAGGGAGTCCCTCAGCCCGGCCTGTGCCCTCTCACAGTCTGGGACCCCTCAGTGGATATCCTATGATGGCCCCAGTCTGCCAGGCGCCTTCTGCGTGTGTGTGTGTGTGTGTGTGTGTGTGTGTGTGTGTGTCACCACTGGGGACCTGCCCCCAGCCGCATCTGAGGCTCAGAGCAGTCCTCCTGTGTGTGTCTACCTGCTGGGGGCCTGCCCCTAGGCACACCGTGGAGGCTTGGAGCAGGCACCCCCTCTATGATGATCTCTCAGACTCTTGCCCTCCCCTGCATGTTGTT
>PVJC01048915.1:0-12367 GCA_004026665.1 Murina feae | reverse complement strand
CTTTGGCATATGTCTGATATTTTGTTGCCTTTGTATTCCTCTAGTATTTTTATGGTTTCCTGTTTTACGTTTAAGTCCTTTATCCATTTTGAGTTTATTTTTGTGTATGGTGTAAGTTGGTGGTCTAGTTTCATTTTTTTGCATATATCTGTCCAATTTTCCCAGCACCATTTATTGAAGAGACTGTCTTGATTCCATTGTATGTTCTTGTCTCTTTTGTCAAATATTAATTGAGCATATTGGTTCAGGTCGATTTCTGGGTTCTCTATTCTATTCCATTGATCTATATGTCTATTCTTGTGCCAGTACCAGGCAGTTTTGAGAACAGTTGGTTGCTCTGTGTTTTTGTTGTAATTTTGATATGATTGTGGGAGGCAGCGAGTATAGGTTTACCTATGCCACCACCTTGGTTCTCCCTACGTATATGGATTTTTATACCTTTTAACACAACCCACTATCCTCCCCACAACAGTAATCTTGTCTCATGTAATAGGAATTGCTGGAGGAAATATTGTGCAATGGTACTTAGAACTAGTTCTGTGAATCTTGGGATAACACTCCATGTTTAATGATATGTAAATGCTAAATGTCCTTGGACAGGTCAGTTAGTTGATCCGAACTCAGTGCTAAGGAGGTAACTCTTAAATTCAGCTTCCTACTCCCTTCCATGTCCCCAACATGTCACCCTGAATCAGTACAAGTCCAGGGAAAACATGAGGCTGAGAGCAGGACCAAAGCCTATTGAACAGAGGCTATGCATGCACATGATTTCTCTGCACAAAGAATGACACAATCTTGTTTTGACAAACTGAATTCAAAAGAAAAAATGGGGGCTATAAAAAACCTAACTTAATTGCCATGTCATGGGCACCACATGAGCAGCAAAATAAATGTACGGCCCATTGGTATTTTTAGAAGAGACGGCAAATAAAATGCTAACTCAATTTAAAAGGCAAATTTTACACGTGACTATAAAAGAATTTTAATATCTGTTGGGGACAGTGCATATTATAGCTATGAAATCATGGTTCTTGGCATTTATGCACGATGCCAGCTGGAATGCCAGCGTTATTCCTGAGCACACAGACTTCACATCCTGCTTTTTCCCCGGGAATGAAATATAAGCTATATATGACTTGTTTATATTCTACTTTATTCCAGAAAAAAAGATTTAAATCTATAAAATGCCTTTACATTGTTCAGCCACCTTTTCTGGCACATGATCCAGAAATGCTAAATCTATTGGTGACTATATTTGTTTGGCTCTGCAAATATGAACTCTGTATTGTGTGCACAAAGGAAAATAGCTTATTTTGGTTGTGTTATTTACAATCAGGAAATTACATGTTGTGTTTGCTTCTGTCCCAACCCCCTTCCTAATGCCCTCTGGAGCCCAGGGGGCTTTGGGGCATGGTGCTCCATAAATTGCAAGCTATTATTAGGTTATCACTGGGGAAAATCATGGCTTGAGACAACAAGCAGAACATGTTGTAGTTCTGAACTAAAATGACCCCCACTGGGGTCTGCAAATGAGCCCAGCAGAGGACTAATTGTACCTTTTCATTTCTGCTTTTCAGTTGCAAAACAACAAATAACCATAAATGTGCAAGGGTCATGGAAATGTCCTTCTCTGAAGGATTCTCTGCGTGATGGCTGAAATACGGCAAACTAAAACCCCTAAACTATCCCCTTGTCAAACTGGAGGCCATCAGCTCAGGCTGCTCAGAGTGGGTCACCTTCAGTGTGGGCCACAACAGAAGTGGTTCTAGGTACTGCCCGCCCTTTTGTCTGTACTTCTGGAGCTTCCTTTGAGGAAGAAAGGGATGAACCTGTCATCAGTGACTTCTGCTATGTCAAGTATTCTTGTTCTGAAAGTAAGGATTAATCCTTGTCTTGTATAACTTCTAAACTTGAATTGAGCCTACAGTGGAATGTTAGTGTTGAATAATATTCAGAATAAAAAAAAAATACCACTGTGTTCCGACAGACAATGCCATCCTCTAACTAAGAAGCCTAAATAAACCAAGGCCCTGTGGCACTGTGGCATTCTTAATGATCAAATATTCAACTGATCTTTACACTAGTCATGAGGCACTAAGAAGGAGATTAATACTATTTTCTTTTTTATTAAAACAAAGGAAGCAGTATGATGCAGTGGTAAGGCATAGGTCTAAGAGCCACTCTGCACTCGTTTTCATTAGTCATTCTCCAAATATTTCATGAGCACTACTAGGTACTAGGCTGTTCTACATGGTGGATGGAAGTGGAGGGATGAACAAGACAGACATTTTATATTTAACCCCATGTCCTTCACACTCCAGAGAGAGAAGACAGATTCTTAAAAACATGACAAAATTTCAGATAGCAATGAGGATTATGGAATCATGGAATAGAGTGTGTATGTATGGAGGAGGTTTTTTATTTTACTTTTGTTGTTGTTGTTGTTGTTCTGAAAAGTGGAAAGCACTATTTTTACTTTTTAAATCTTTATCATTGGAATTATTACATATGTCCCCCATTTTCCTCCCCTTAACCCATTCTAGGCCTTCATCACCCTATTAGTTGTGTCCATTGGTTATGTATAATCTGGTATGCATACAAGTTCTTTGGTTGATCTCTTCCTACCCACCCACCCTCTCCTGCCTTCCCTCTGAGGTTTGAAAATATATTCCATGCTTATATGTCTCTGGATCTATTTTGTTTGTCAGTTTATTTTGTCCGTAAGATTCCACATATGAGTGAGATCATGTAATACTTACCTTTCTCTGACTTATTTCCAAATCTTAGCTATTGTAAGTTGCGCTGCTAAGAGGTGCATATATTCTTTCTGATTGGTGTTTCTGATTTCTTAGGATATATTCCTAGCAGTGGATCACTGGGTCAAATGTGAGTTCAATTTTTAGTTTTTTTGAAAAAACTCCATACTGTTTTCCACAATGGCTGCACCAGTCTGCATTTCCACTAGCAATGACTAGGATTCCCTATTCTCCACATCCTCACCAACACTTGTCATTTGTTGATGACAGCCATTCTGACAGGTGTGAGGTGGTACCTCATTGTCATTTTGATTGCATCTCTTAGATGATTGGTGACTTTGAGCATGTTTTCATATGCCTTTTAGCCACTACGTCTACTTTGGAGAAGTGTCTATTTAGGTCCTTTGCCTTTTTTAAATTGCATTGTTTGTCTTCCTTTGCTTAAGTTGTATATAATTTCCCTATATATTTTGGAAATTACCCCTTATTGGTGTATCATTGGCAAATATGTCCTCCCATGCAGTGGGTTCTCTTGTTACTTTGTTGATGGTTTATTTTGCTGTGCTGAAGCTTTTTATTTTGATGTAGTCCCATTTGTTTATTTTCTTCTTAGTTTCCATTGTCCTAGGAGATGTATCTAAGCATATTGCTGCAAGAGATGTCGGAGACTTTCCTACCTATGGTTTCTTCTAAGATTTTTCTGGTTTCACCTCTTACACTTAAGTTTTTTATCCATTTTGAGTTTATTCTTGTGTATGGTGTAAGTTGATGGCCTATTTTCATTTTTTGCATGTACTTATCCAATTTTCCCAACACCATTTCTTGAAGAGGCTGTCTTGACTCCATTGTATGCTCTTGCTGCATGGAGAAGCATTTTAATAGTGGTGTGACTGCTTGTACCTCTAATCCTTGGCAAATTACCTAATCACTCAGACCTCTTGTTCTCCCAGTGCAAACCTACCTAGGCAGTTCTAGTCCTAGAAATTATGAAAAAGTGTTACTTTTTCTGGGCCCCACCTCAAACAGTAATGCCTATGGAACTGAACTCTTGTTTATATCAGTTGGCCTGTGGTAAACTTGGTTTCCCAAGTATATACTGATGACCTTAGGTGAGGACTTAATGTTTTCCTTCTCTGGTAGCTGGGATGCTTTATGTAGTCCTCTCTGTCCTCACCAGCTAGTGCCAAGTGCCCTGGGTTTCTGTTCCCAACACCCATTCTCCATCAAATATTCTAGGTTAGTTATGACTTTGTAAGATTCAACAAATAATCCACATTAAAGCATCGGTGACTAATAATGATTTCATAAGGGCAGAGCATTTGCATTTAATACAAAAAGTATTTCAACAATAACCACATTTACATAGCTTCATTGTTTTAAAAGTGCATTTGTATTATTTATCTCTTTGGTATGCACAGCAGACTTGGAAATTAGGCAACCTAATGAGCTATCAGATTCAGAGCATGGGATAATGGCAAGAACAGGATTTGATGAAGGATCCTGGAAATGAGCCTGCAGTGTAGGGATTTGGACATCAGGAATCACAGATATGGATTATAATCCCACCCCACTCACATTCCATCTGACTCCGAGAGAGCTTCAGTTTTCTCTCCTGAAAAAATGGGGCTGATAATACTGTTCATCTCAAATGTCAGGAAGAGCAAATAGTATAATATCTATGTCATTGCTCTGAAAATTGTAGGATACTAGAGGCCTGATGCACGAAATTCATGTAAGAGTAGGTCTTTGCAGCCGTAGTAGCTGCCTCCATCCCTCCCTCCTTTGCAGCCACAATGGCTGTCTCTAACCCTCCCTCACAGCTGTAGCAGCTGCCTCAATCCCACGGCTGCAATCTTGGCTTCATCTGGAAGGTTGTCTGCAAGGTCATCCAGAAGGACATCTGGATGGCCGTTTGGTCGATTTACATATTATGCTTTTATTATTATAGATTGTAAAAATAAAAGATTTATCAAGAGACTTTATTAAGTATCCACTAAGAGCTATGGTAGGTGCCTGGAAGAGAGACAAGAACAAAACTCAGCATTAGAGCTCAGCCTCATAGCATATTCTTAGTAGTTTGGATAGAAACCTACTCCTTATTGTATGGTCGGTCTTTGCATTATAAATTATATCTCTAGTAAAGAGCTGAAGTACAAATGATGAGAGACTCAGTTATTACATCCCTTTCCAAGGGCACAAATCTCTTACCAAGCTTGTAAAAAGTATTTGTCTGGTCAAGTGAATATGCGAAGCAATTGTGGGTTGAAGTCAATAAAAACATATTATTAGTAAATAAAGTATAATCTACACTAATAAAAGAGAAATATGCAAATTGACCGTACCTTTGCAATGCCCACCAGCCAATCAGGAGAGAGTATGCAAATTAACCTCATTGCCTCCATGGAGACTGACAGCAGAAAGGAGGCAGCTCCTAGTACAACATGTTCTGCTTGGCCATTGCTGCAGCAACCCAGGAGCAGGCAAATGCAGCCTGCAGGCAGCATCCAGCACAGCCTGCTTGGCAGTCACTGTGGTGTGGATTAGTCAGGCCCACCAGAGAGCAGAGAACCACAGGCAGCAGGCCTAAGCTGTCAGTGGGACATCCCCTGAGGGCTTCTGGATTGGAGAGGGTGCAGGTCAGGCTGAGGGATACACACACCTGTGCATGAATTTCATGCACTGGGCCTCTAGTGTTGCTATAACACAAAATACAAAATTAAGAGAGGGATTTTGACTCTACTCTGTAGGCCATCATTGCTCAACAGGAGTGGTGGGAAGGAAATTTAGAAAAATACACTTCCCTCACAGCCAGTCCTGGGCAAACTTTTATAATGAGTGAAGTGTGTTTTTCAGGATTCTTGTTCCACTTTTTGACCTGTCCCAGGCACTTTTCTGACTCTGAATTTTAGAGCATCCCATGATGTCTAGGAAATGTCTTCTTCATCTCTCACCCTTCACACCATTGGAAACATACTGGTTCTGTATGTCAGTCATCCTCAAACTATGGCCCGCAGGCCACATGCCAGGTGTTTTTGCTGCCGCTGCCTGTCCTGCTTAAAATAAGATACGCACAGTGTGCTGGAATTTGTTCATAGTTGTTTTTTTTTTTTTTAACTATAGTCTGGCCCTCCAACGGTCTGAGGGACAGTCAACTGGCCCCCTGTTTAAAAAGTTTGAGGACCCCTGCTATATGTAGTTGGATCCACTAAGAATCCAACTACCATAGATGTGGCTACTGAAAAGACCAGACAAGGCTAAATAGCAACCCTCCATCCCTTCCCAGACAGGCCCTGTCATTTACATAATACTACTTTTAAAGGTACATTTAGTAGACTTTTAATAACATAAAGTCATAAATAATGCATTCTCTTTTTAAATAAGAGAACAAAGTTCTCTTTGTGAATAAAATTCTCTTCGTAATAAGCAAAGAATCAAAAAAAAAATCATGTAAGCCCCACCATCCATTTTTGATTTTGGATCTATCTTTCTAATTTTAAAATCCTGGGAAATTCAAATAAATTACACAAAAATTTGTTTACAAGACATATAAAATATCCGCTTTATAATGGACTCAAACTAAGCACAATTACATCAATTGTTTTTTAAAAGAAATCTTTATTGTTGAGAGTATTACAAATGTCCCCCTGCCCACCCCACCCCCATCTATCCCACATTGTCCCACCCACCTGGTTCCTACACCAGGCCTTTACCACCCTATTGTTCATGTCCATAGGTAAGATCTTTGGCTAACCTCTGCCTACCTCCCTTCCCTGTGAGATTTGTCAATCTGTTCCATGTTTCCATGCCTCTGATTCTATCTTATTCACCAGTTTATTTTGTTCATTAGATTTCTTGTTCATTTATTTTGATTTTTAGATTCAATTGTTGATAGATATGTATCTATTGCCATTTTCTTGTTCATATATTTTTTGCTTTTTTTTCTTCTTCTATTCCTTCTTAAAGAATATCCTTCAGCATGTCATGTAATACTGATTTGGTGGTGATTAACTCTTTTAACTTATTCTTGTCTTTGAAGCTTTTTAGCTGACCCTCGATTCTAATTGATAGCTTTGCTAGGTAGTGTAATCTTGGTTGTAGGTCCTTACTTTCATCACTTTGAATATTTCTTGCCACTCCCTTCTGTCCTGCAAAGTTTCTGTTGAGAAATCAGTTGACAGTCCTATAGGCTCTCCCTTGTAGGTAACTAACTGCTTTTTTTTTGCTGCTTTTAAGATTCTCTCTTTGTCTTTAACCCTTGGCATTTTCATTAGAATGTGTCTTGGTGTGGGCCTCTTTGGGTTCCTCTTGTTTGGGACTTTCTGCACTTCCTGGGCTTGTAACTCTATTTTCACCAGGTATGGGAAGTTTTCTGTCATTATTTCTTCAAATAGTTTTCAATATCTTGCTCTCCTTCTGGCATCCCCATAATGTGAATGTTGGTACACCTGAAGTTGATCCAGAGGCTTCTTACACTAAATCCATTTTTTATACTTTTTTCTTTGGATTGGTTGCTTTTTGCTTCCTCGTATTTCAAAGCGTTGATTTGATTCTCAGAATTTTCTACTCTACTGTTGAAACCTTGTAAATTATTCTTTATTGCAGTTAGTGTATGCTTAATTTCTTACTGGTCCTTTTTCTTCTCCTTGACATTCTCACTAAGATCCTTGACAGTCTCATGAAGATCCTTGAGTAACGTTGTAACCATGGTTTTGAAATCTATATCCAGGGGTTTGCCTGCTTCTATTTCTTTAATTTGTGACATGTTTCTTTGTCTCTGCATTTTGGCTTTTCCCTGTGTTTGTTTCTATGTATTAGGTAGGGTTTCTATGTCTCTTTGAGTTGGTAGAATGACCTTGTGTAATAGGTGTCCTGTAGGGCCCAGTGGCTCAACTTTCCAGTCATCTGAGTTGGGCACTCTAGGTGTGCCCCTGTGTGGGCTATGTGCACAGTCTTGTAGTTGAGCCTTTTTTTTTTTTAATCCTCACCTGATGATATTTTTCCATGGGTCTTTAGAGAGAATGGGAGAGGGAAAGACAAAGGGAAATATTGATGTGAGAGAATCACATCGATTGGTTGCCTCCTACAAACACACTGACCAGAGTCTGGGCTGAGGAAGAGCCTGCAACCAAGGTACATGCTCTTGACCGGAATCTAATCCTGGACCCTTTGGTCTGAAGGCCAATGCTCTATCCACTGAACCAAATGGGCTATGGTGAGCCTTGATTGCTGTTGGCATCACTGGGAGGAATTGACCTCCCGGCCAATTGGCTGTGAGGCCCAGCTGCAACTACAGTGGGAGAGCTGCTGTGCAGGAAATACCTCTATGGAGGAGGACTTGCGTTAGTGTGGCTTTGGTGCTCATTGAGTCTGCCCCTTGAGTGTGTCACTTGTGCATGCATAGAGTCATAATCTGGTATGGTCTGACGCTATCCACCAGATGCACTGGCTCTAGGGCCTCCAGGGTGGTACAAAGTCAGCCACTGCCTGGATCCATCTGCAGATGGATGCTATTTGTATTAAGCTTAGAAGTGCCTCGCAGTAAGACCCAGCTGTGAAGCAAGAGGCTGGTGCTAGTACCGGGTCTTGGACCTTTTATTGCTAGGTTCGGGGCACACTGACACCTGCTACAGCTTGAGAGATTTTAGGAAAGTCAGAAGCCTGAGCCAGGACAAGCCATTGATATGGAAAAGCCACTGCAAACAGCTGCAAATTACATGGGGTAGGGTCTTAGGGAATCACCGGGGCAGAGCATACAGTGTGAACCACCCTGATGGAAACTCAGATATGATTGCCAGGCAGATCTGTGACAGGGGAGGTCCCCACACAGGAACAATGACCCTGTGACCCTCATTTGGGAGAAAGCCACACCAGTGCCAGATTATCTAGTTTCTCCCCGTATGTGTCTGGGTCAACCAAAGACACCAGGTTCTGGAGCTCAGAGAGATGGAGTTCGAGTAAGTTCGTGCACAAGCCCTTTAAAAGGAACACCTGAGTCTCCAGCAGCCTCCGTGTCACTCAGCCACAATCTCTGCTGGGTTTTAGAGCCCATAATTACAGGGACTTCTCTTCCCTTGCTCCTCACGGGAGGCCTCTGCCTCCTGATTAAAAAACTGCACATGTGGGTGTTGAACCAGCCCATTCTGCACCTCTACCCCTTCTACCAATCTCAATGTACTTTCTTCTTTACTTCTCTAGTTGTAGGATTTCCACTCAGCCAGCTTTCAGGCAGTTCTGAATGATAGTTGTTCTATATTTTAGTTGTAATTTTGATGTGGTTGTGGTAGGCAGCATTTACAGCATTTACCTATGTCACCATCTTGGTTCTCTCCTACATCAACTGCATTTTCGCTTAGCAATGTGTCCTGAAAGTTTTGCTTTGTTAGTGTCCCTTACACCAATTGCACAATGTTATATGATGTTGTAATTTATTTTACAAAAATGATGAACAGTTTGTTTCTAATTTTTATCTAACATGAAAACTCTGTCCTTACCATCCCCATGCATAAACTTTGATACTGGTACAATAACTTTTAAAGCTTTAAAAGTACAATTGCTGGACCATAGATTTTTGTGACCTTTGATAGACACATATGCTTTTTTGTATCATATGATTAATCCATAGGAATAGTCAAATGGGGGGGAATTTTACACCAAGGTAAGGCAAGGTGGAAGCAGAAAGAGAAAATTATTGTAACTTTACAGCCCTCAGGTGTCACCTGCTGCCTCCAGTGCTAGGCTGAAGTTGTATGAAGTGATATTTTCTGCTTGAGTTGCCTTTATTTGCCTACTTTTAATAGTGTTCATGTATCCCTGAACTTATAATGTACAAAGCAATCCCTTCAGAAAGATAATGTCTGTGTGGCAAAAAGGACTGGGTAAATGTTCACAGGCCAAGGCACATGCTGGGTGTCTTCAGTGTATTGTCTGGATCCATAGACTTAGCATCACACCATTAGACTCCTTTGCAGCTCATTAAAGCTACCTGGAGGGTTCTGTTTCAACTTTTCTCCAGGTTTTTCTATCAGATCCTTCTCAGCTGTCACTGGCTCTAGCCTGGCTTGGGGGCACCGATGGCTTTACCATTTCTAATGCAGGACTTGAGAAAAGGAGGGAGAGGATTTGAGAAGATTCAGATAGGATATTGATGCTCCATATATAGAATAAAGTATAGAAGAAAGAACCAGGCTTCAAATATAAGGAGGATAAAGAGAGAGGGGTGGTAGATGATTAGGAAGGAAGGAGTTGTGAGCTGGAGGATACTGTTTTGTGCAGAGCAGTCCTGGACTGTTTTTGAGGCAAGAAGTGAATTTCAGTTATGCCTAGTACAAACCCCCTTACTTAGGAAAATGACAACTAATTCAGCTATTTCGGCCCCACATCTGCCCTTCCTTTAGTCCCTTTTCAAAATTAGCAAAATATTGCTTGACTAAATCTTACCAATTTTTTTTTATCTTCATGGACTTGGTATTATTAAAGGAAAGGTTTATTGTAGAAGTAATAAACTCATAGCTCAGAATTAAAAATATAAAAATCTTGATGCTATTTTCAAACTAGGTTCATTCGAGCCCTATTTTTACATACTCTGAAGACAGTGTAAATGTAATGTCAGGAGAAGCCAGGAACTAAGGAATCAAAAAAGTTTATCAGTCAATGATCTCGAATATTGTTGAAGAATGAGAGCTATCCATGAAAAATAGCCCCCTCTTACTGTTTCTGTTCCATGTGATTATAAAATTTTGCTAAGTCAGGCTGATGCTTCTGTATAGAATAATTTATTCCTTTCAATTCTATATAAAATAATTTATTCCTTTTCTTTCAAATTATCAGCTGTTTTCACATTGTATAGTTACAATCAGAGTTGAATGACAAGTTTCTGAATATTTTCTTTGAACCCTTTGTCCATTTTCAATTTTAAGATGTGTCAGTTATCTAGTCTTGTCAACATCCCCAACCTCTTGTGGTTAAAAGCATAATCGCCAGTTAAAGTCACCTTCCTTTAGTCGGAATCCTAGTTTCACCTCTTGCTGGCTATATAACTTAGGGAAATTTTCTTCTTTGGTAGTCCCCCATGTCCTGTTTGATTCTCCATGGTTTCAGTTACCCATGGTCAATTATAGTCCAAAAAATTAAACATTGTTTATTTCACCCAGGGTATGAGTAATCCCTTTGTTCAGCGTATCCACATTGTATAGGCTTCCCACTTAGTCACTTAGTTGATCTGTTGACCAAGACGGCTACTGTCATGATATCACAGTACTTGTGTTAAAGTCACCTTTATCTTAATAATGGCCTCAAAACCATCTACATAACTTTCATCAAACTGTATTGTTACAATTGTTCTATTTTATTAGTTATTGTTATTAATCTTCTAATGTGCTTAATTTATAAATTAAACTATCATAGATATGTATGCAGAGGGAAAAATGTAGTGTATATATAAGGTTCGGTACTATTTGCAATTTTAGGTGTCCACTGGTAGTCTTTGAAGTATCTTCTACAGATAAGGGGAGAATACTATACTATGGGATTCAGTTTTTTCATCTATATCATCTATAAAGTGGAGATAAAATAGTAAATATCTCACACAGTTGTTTTGTGGATTAAATTAGAATCCATATATAGTAAACCTCATAAATGTTGACTTATTGGTTTTCTCATCACCATCATCGTTTTTTGACATTAAGGACAAACACATTCTCCCATAATTCTGGGAGATCTATTAACCCTAAAGCACCTAGCTAAAGAAAATCATAATGTAAGATTTTAACATCATTAAAATTTCCTTTGTTGTCAGAATAAAGAATTCTGAAATACAATAGGTAATATTTGTTGTGCACCTAATTTTCTTCATATACCATGCTAAATCTTTATTGTTGAAAGTATTAAATATGTCCTTTTTCTCCCCCCCTCATTGACTTCTAACCCGCCCCTGCCTCCTACCCCAGGCTTTTACCACCTTATTGTCTGTGTCCATGGGGTTACACATTGAAGTTCTTTGATTGATCTCTTCCCACCCACACATGCCTTCCCTCTGAAAGGCCACAGTCAGATCCAGAGACATAGAAGCATGGAACAATTTGTCCATCAGTTTATTTTGTTTATTAGGTTTTACATAAGAGTGAGATCATGTGATACTTTCTCTGAGTGGCTTATTTCACTTAGCATAATTCTCTCCCCAGGTCCATCCATACTATTTCAAAATGTAAGAGTTCTTTTTTACAGCTGCATAGTATTCCATGGTGTAAATGTACCACAGCTTTTTTATCCACTTATCTGCGGATGGGCACTTGGACTGTTTCCAAATCTTAGGTATTGTACATTGTGCTGCTATGAACATAGGGATGCATATGTTCTTTCTCTTTGGTGTTTCTTTGAATATATTCCTAGGAGTGGGATCACTGGGAGTTCTAGTTTTAATTTTTTTACGGAAACTTCATACTGTTTTCCACAGTGGCTTCACAGTCTGCATTCCCACCAGCAATGTATTAGGGTTCCCTTTTCTTTTAGACATCCTGATGGCATATAAATGAGAATACTTATTTTCCATATTTTATAGGTGAGGTATCAACAGCTTAGGGAGGTTAGTTATCCTGAGGTCACACAGCCAGTAC
>PVJC01048914.1:0-12370 GCA_004026665.1 Murina feae | reverse complement strand
AAGTTAGCATGTCAAGACTGATCAGTTAAAAAATTCAAAGTTTGAAACACTGAGAACACAGTATCAATCTGTTACCTACCATTTAACTAACAGCCGATGAAATATATTCTCTCTATATGTTATGTGTGTGTATATGACATCTCACACAATATCTAGATACACATACATACATAATTATATGTCTGCATATATTTATACATAATACATATGTATGTATATGTGTGAATATCTTTTTTCCCTCTCTTTTCTGTCCCCAACTCTCAATGAGCAAATGTAAAGTCTCTCTTAATTAAGTTATGATTTGGTTTTGGTTATCTAGTCTCATCTTCCTTCAAGAATCATAATGCTTTAACATTGTCTTTTCCTCTGCCTTTACTTTTGGTATCCTACTTCTACTTCAGATGAAATACTCCTTTAAACCCTATTGCTTCTCTA
This sequence comes from Murina feae, assembly GCA_004026665.1. Classification (NCBI taxonomy): domain Eukaryota; kingdom Metazoa; phylum Chordata; class Mammalia; order Chiroptera; family Vespertilionidae; genus Murina; species Murina feae. Next base: position 11,935 of record PVJC01048914.1, on the reverse strand, counting down.
ATAAGAATCACAGGGAAAGAAAGACAAAACCAAAAGTTGTATAGAAAGGAACTAAGGGTCTGACTGAGAAGACTGACAAGACCGCAGATTTCCACCCTGCCCCTAGAGTAACAAAACATCCCGACAACCCTACCCTTTCTCACCAAAAGTAATACACAACTTTATCATTAAGGGTCATTTATAATCAACCTTAAATAATGCAAAGCAAAATGAAATTACTTTTACTTCTTATTCCTAAGAATAATTCTAAGAAATAGATCCTGATTTCCACAAAACTATCGAAGAGTTAGATCGAAGAACACTGACTGAGTCTAAGTTACAAGAGAGATTTCAGCTCACTAAACGGATGTCAGAGCCATTGGGCACAGTCTTCTACAGCACTCCCTGCTGCAGGAAACAGTGACTCCCCAGCTCTCTCCACACAGGTAGACTATATATTTGTTCTCAAACTGTGCTCCTGAACACCAGTGTTCTTATTAGAAAACAGAATAACAGCAGTCTTTTTCCAAATGACAGAAAAAGTTCATACATATAATTTTCTCAAGTGTGAGCTTTTATTCTTAAACTAAATGCCTGGTGCATGAATTAGTGCACCAGTGGGGTCCCTTAGCCTGGCCTGTGGGATTGGGCTAAAGCAGGCTCTCCGACATCCCCTGAGGGGTCCTGGATTGTGAGAGGGTACAGGCCAGGCTAAGGGACCCAATCAGTGCACGATCGAGGCTGGGGAGCAACACAGGCGGTTAGCCAGTTGGGGAGGGACCACGGGAGGGCTCCAGGACGTGTCCAGCCCGTTTCACTCAGTCCTGATCGGCCAGACCACAGCAGCAAGCTAACCTACCTGTCAGAGTGTCTGTACCCTGGTGGTCAGTGAATGCCATAGCGACTAGTCAATTGGTTGACTATCCATAGTGGTCTTCTTTTCAGGTTATCCCAGGGTTTAGAACAATGCCTGGTATTAGTAGAAACTGCATAAATGATAAATGGATGGATGGATACATGGTGAAATAATACATTTCCCGTATCAAAGCCATGTAAGTATTTAGACTTAGGAGTGCTTTTAGAGTAACTCTGGGACAAGGGCCATGCATGTCCACTTCCTCATGTCTAAGCCTGGCACTTTGCATGCCATGTAATGAAAAATACACACATGTATCTCAGGATTACATGACCATAAGAAACTAACTGAAGCCAATAGAATGATATACCAAGGGAAAACAGTCATTTCATCGTTCACCCAACTAGGACCAACTTGTAATAGATGGGATCCTGGTCTGTAGAAGTAATTTTCACTGTCTATGAACCCATAGCCAATGCAGTCCAGAGGAATTCAGTCTTTGGTTTGTAAATATTCTGTATTATTTTTCTGTAAGAATATTATTCCTTAGTTAAAATTTTAAAATGATGTTATTGGCCCAACTGGTGTGGCTTAGTTAGTTGAGTATTGTCCCATACACCAGGAAGTTGCAAGTTCAATTCCCTTCTAGTCAGGGCACATGCCTAGGTTGCTGGCATGATCCCCAGTAAGGGGCATGCAGGAGACAGCAGATCAATGCTTCTATCTCCCTTTCCCTCTCCCTTCCTCTCTCTGAAATCAATAAAAACATGTTTTTTAAAAATTGCTAAAATTAAGTTACTGATCCTTTTTATTTACTTTTTATCTTTTTTATTAGAAAATCCGTTCCCCAAAGGAAAATTTAAGTTCTTAAGCAGGGGGAAATTTACTTCTACCCATTGCTTCTGAACTTTAAAAAATTATATTCAAGGCTCCAAAAGGGCAATCCTGTCCCAATTAATAATACTAGTCTTATTACATTTTAATTTCCAATATTACATTTCAAAATACTTTGCCCCTTATTTTTTTAGAAGAGTTAATTTTGAACGTTTCTATGTATGACATGAGTTTTTTTTCCCCTCCTTTATTAAAAGTTGAGATAAATGATCCTCAAATCTGTTAAAGCCAAGTTTAAACACTCTAGACACGAAAAAAGCAATTCCGTGAATCATCATTTTTAGTTCTATAGCATCTCAGTAAATATGAAAAATGACTTTCAAGAGGTCAACACTTTCTTCTAAATTTTGGCATGAACAATAAAAATATTATTAGTTATGATATGTCATAAGAAATGAATTAGATATTCTCAGAGAAAAGGCAAAAGCAATGGTATAAAAGGCAAAGAACTATGGGACAAGGCACATGATCAATTCATGATCAATTCAAAAACACAACAATCCTGCAAAGAAAACACAATGTAGTTCAGCAACACAAATAAATATTGTATTCAAGGACAGATTCACCGTTTGTTTTGAAAACAAGCCAAATTTTTCTGTTCTCACAAGGGATAACATCTTTTCTCTTGGCAATAAAAAATGACATCTAAATTTATTATGCTGAAGCAAAAGACAGAAAGTATTGTTACCAGGGAAAACTTGAAAATCTTCTATAAGGGATTTGTCTCAGTGAGAGTGGCGATGTAGCCATAAAAAGAATTACATTTTCAGCATATTCAAGAATTATGACTGATGTAGATGTACCTTCGGTAGTGGTTACTATTAATAGGTAAATCTTTCCAAGATACAGTAAAATTATTAAATGGCTTGGCTAATTTGAACTACTTTAAAACTTAATAATGCATTTAACATGCTAATCTTAAAATGTCAATTTCATAGGAAAACAAAAGTGAAAAACAGCTATACTTCAGGGAAGCCTTCTAATATTATGGGTGACAAAATTGAGAGATAAAAGAGATTAATGAATTTGCTAAGGAAATAGTTATTGATGATTAAGGGCAGACTCCTACTCCCACTCCTAGATTTCTCAGGAAACCATCCTGAGAAGTAAGAACAGGGATATCTGAATATAGAAGCTGAAAGCATCCCTTCCCCTCTCATGTCAGGAAATAAATACAATAGTTTCTATCTCACTGGCAAGAGAAAGTCAGACCACAACACTGATTTTAAGAATATAGTTTTGTCCTTATGTATGAACTAGAGGTTCAATGCATGAATTCGTGCACCACTAGGGTCCCAGGGGTTGAGTGTTGACCCATGAACCAGGAGGTCAGTGTTTGATTCCTGGCAGGGTTAGATAGGCTTGATCTCCAGTAGGAGGCTTTCAGGAGGCAGCCAATAGATGATTCTCTCTCGTCACTGATGTTTCTATTTTTCTCTCACTTCTCCTTTCCTCTCTTTCTGAAATCAATAAAAATATATTTTTAAAAATCTTTCTCTAAATTATGCCTGAAATTGCATAATTTCTGTAAACAGAATTTCATTCATCACAGTCAGCCCTATGGCTACCAATAGCAACCAAAATAACCCTACTATTCTTTTAATATTTTCAAAGAGATAACTACACTTTATGTTAAATAACAGTAAAGCAGACAGTTCTGTTAATAAATTTATTTTTGTAAAGGTACAGGGATACATCCATTGACAGTGTCGTAGGACCAAGGAGTACAGAACTCAGTCTCTTTTGCTCACCACTGTAAGGTCATATTAGCAAGTGGAAGAGGCATAGTATAGTGGTAACTTTAGGGCCAGATTACCAGGTTCAAATACTAGCTCTGCCATTTACTACTTGCAGGATCTTGGAAAAGCAATGCCTCAGTTTCATTAAATATTTAAAAACAAATGAATAAGGGTAATAATAATAGTATCTAGCTCACAGGGGCTGAGAGAGTAAATATTTTTAAAGTGCTTAGAACAGTATCTGGCATAAACCACTATATAAGCATTTGTTGAGTAAACAAAATAAAAATAGTATTCTGTGTGTTTGGGGGAGGGGAAGACTATAAAAAAAGGTGGGTAAAAAAAACAATAGAAAATGAGAACAATTTTTATATTTCATCTCTGACTTGACATTGTATTCTTTCCCTAAAGCTTACATTCTTTGCTGTAAGTATGTTTATGATTTCTACATTTATCAGAATTCACAAGCTATTACTGCCTCAGATTCTCTGAAATCTTTTTCTTTTCTTTCCCTTGATAGAAATGTTTCATTCTTTTTTTTAAATATATATTTTATTGACTTTTTACAGAGAAGAAGGGAGAGGAATAGAGAGTTAGAAACATCAATGAGAAAGAAACATCAATCAGCTGCCTCCTGCACACCCGCTACTGGGATGTGCCTGCAACCAAGGTACATGCCCTTTACAGGAATCGAACCTGGGACCCTTCAGTCCCCAGACTGACCCTCTATCCAGTGAGCCAAACTGACTAGGGCAATTTTTCATTCTTTTACCAGGGGACACTTTTAATGTGTTGATTACATGGTCCAGAGTACATCCTACTCCAATTATCATGTGAAAAAGTCTGTGACTTTGTCAAAAAGTATGCCTCTTACCAAAAGTACCATTCAGTCTTCTGCTCCATCCACAGAGAACATCTGAAATGAGACACTACATTCCCTGTACTATAATGATAGATGTCTTGATAAGAAGATGCTGACATTATAGATTACCCAAGGAGAGGTGCAAAGGGAATGCTTTTATGAAATAATTTCCCAGTAGGTATGCAGGACAGTAGCTTGCAGAATCTTTGGTATACATTCCAAGCAGCAACATTAAAACAAAATAACACATTACTTATGTTCCAGTATTTGCCCAATCTTTTGAACTTATCCAACCAAACCATTTTGAGAAAAGATTTGTGCAGGGCTCACTAGCCACCTGATAATCATGCTATAACAAAGTGGATCTGTTATAAACTGGTGTCTTCATTTTAGCATTCAACAACATTTATGCTTTTCCAGCCACAGAGGACTCTGATAACTTAAGGCAATGTAGTTAACCAAGACTTATTGAATGTATAATAAATGCTGATCTCAATACTGCTTGAGACAGAGACTGTCATGTTTGAATGGACAGTAAGGAGTATATGGAAAGTAACTGAAGAAAAAGAGTGCTGAATTTCATCAAATTAAATTTTTGGTGTGCACTTCTTTTCTAATAATATTTACTTTCTCTGACTTTACTTTTTAATATACAGAGTTGTTTTCCCAAAAAATCTGGCCTCATGAGAATGTTTGTCATAATCTATTAAACTATGAATAATCAGTACTTAAAGTCTGAAATTACAGTACCCAAATTAAAAATCAGATGGGTTTTTAAATGTGTTCACATATTGATTGTTTGGAACTCAAGATATCTTAAAGATACCTCTGCAAAACTGGCAGAGAGAAAGAAACTAACATTTAATTAGCAGCTACAATGTGCTAGCACTCTGCTAGGAAACGTAGTTTTAATATCTTCTTTTCACAACCCTACCGTAATTATCATGCTGAGTTTACACATTCAGAAGGCTGTTTCCTTAAATTACACATTACTTTGCCAAATATATGTATACTGTGAAAAAAAATCAACCATACTTAAAATCAATTAAGCTAATAAAAAAAAAAATAACAGCCCCATAAGCCACCCCGTTAAAGGCATTCCTCCTTTTAATTTTTAGCTTTTTCTTTTGTTATTTATTTATCACAACATTTCTAAATAAAACATAGTGGTATAAGAGTATTACTTAGAAATGCTGAGATTAGATTGGCTAGGCCCTAAAAGTCTTCCATCCTCTTACCCCAGTTTGGTCTGGATGCTCTTAGCCAGCTACATAGTGTCATTCTGGGACTTCCCTTCATGGATAATCTGGGGATCCCCTTTGCTGTCTTCTTGTTCTTCTGGATTTACCCCTTCTATTATTTGACAGGTACTTTAGCTTGGTATACAATTTCAGTTCAGAAATCATGTCCACTTGGAACTTTAAGGTGACTGCTCCATGGTCTTATCTTCTAATAGTGTCAAGAATTCTTTGCACTCTTATGCAAATCATATATAGAGTATTTTTTACTCTGTTTTAAGTCCTTGAAACATTTAGCAGGTTTACCTCATCCCAGATGTTCTGAAATTGCCCAACGATGTGCTTTGAAGAGGGTCTGTCTTTATTCACTATGCTGAGCACTAGGAGACCCTTTTAAACTGGAAACTCATAACCTGCAATAATGGTAAATTTTCTTTCAAGTCTTTTCCAAATGTTCCTTAACTAGGAGACTTGCCCTGATCATCTCATAAAATATATTCCTTTGTCCCCCTCCTCTGTCCCATCCACAGCATCCCCTAGACCCTTTACCTTACCTCATTTTCCTCCATCCCAACTGTCACCACATGACACTGCAAAGCTGACTGTCAGTCTACTCCTCCCAGAACATAAGCTCTCACAAAGGCAGAAGCTTTGTCTGTCTTGCTGCCTACAGTATCATGAATACTTTATCCACACAGACCACAACAGTGTTATGTGTCATAACAGGAATTTAAAAAATATTTGATGAATGACAGGACTGCCTCCAAAAAGCAAGATAATCTGCAGGAACAAAATTTAGCTGGGACAAAAAGAGAAGCGAGCCGAGGTCTCACAGATACCTATCAATATTTTAAGTCATTCTTAAACCAGAAATCACCCATCAGTGATTGTGATTTGTATAAAGTGATGGAGAAGCACCATAAATAATAAAGTGGATTTGAAGATGTACAGACCTGGGTTTGAATTCTGGTTCTGACACTTATTTGGCATCGGTATTCTACATTTTTTTGGTACAATCACCAATTCTGAAATAGCATGGCATTATTATCAATAAAGTAGAAATAGTATCCAATAACTTTGAAAGGTAAATATATACTAAAGGATAACTTCTTGGAGTCCAGTAACACTTCTTCTGAAAATCCATTAATGAATCTCAATAACAAAGAATAAGAGGGAAGTAAATTTATGCTAATGAAATTTTTTATCTATCCTCATTCCTTGATAAAACTGATACAACACACAGTTGTTTGAGCTATGGATCACTATTTTCTAATGTGAAAAATGCATAAACCAGCCTTTTAGATGGGCATGAGATTCCACAAGATTAAGTTTTCTTTAAATTTCTTTGTCAGTTAAAAGTGACAATAGCACTGCAATGGACTAAATGTTGATGTACCTCCAAAATTCATGTGTTGAAACCCCTATATGATGGTATTAGGAAGTGGGATCTTTAGAATGTAATTAGATCATGAGGGTGGAGCTCTCGTGAATGGGATTAGTGCCTTTATCAAAAGGTACCCAGAGAAGTTCTCCCACCGTAGACACAGCTGATTGTCACAGCCAAGTGGCCTGAAGGTCAATTCCTCCCAGTGATACCTACAACAATCAAGGCTTAGGCTTAACTACAACAAGACCGTGTACAAAGCCCCCAAAGGGGTGCACCAAGAGTGTTCACCTCAGGTAATTGCGGAGGCTGAGCCACTGGGCCCTATAGGACACCTAGCACAGAAAGCCACCCTATCAACACAGGGAAGCAGCCAAAATGCAGAGACAAAGAGACAGATCACAAATGACAGAAATGGAGGAAAGCAAACTACTAGATATAAAGTTCAAAATCACGATTTTTCAAGAATTTCTAGAAACCGCCAATAAATTTAGTGAGGCCCTCAATAAATCTAATGAGACCCTCGAGGATATGAAAAAGGACCAACTAGAAATTAAGCATACACTGACTGAAATAAAGAATATTACACAGAGATTCAACAGCAGACTAGAGGATTGCAAGAACCAAGTCAAAGATCTGAAATACAAAGAAGCAAAACACCCAACTGGAAAAGTAAAAAGAAAAAAAGAATCCAAAAATATGAAGATAGTGTAAGGAGCCTCTGGGGGGCCAGAAGAAGAGAGAGAGCAAGATATAGAAAACCTATTTGAAGAAGTAATGACAGAAAACTTCCCCTACCTGGTGAAAGAAATAGACTTATACGTCCAGGAAGGGCAGAGAATCCCAAACAAAAGGAATCCAAAGAGGACCACACCAAGACACATCATAATTAAAATGCCAAGGGCAAAAGACAAAGAGAATCTTAAAAGCAAGAGAAAGGCAGTCAGTTACCTACAAGGGGGTACCCATATGTCTGTCAGCTGATTTCTCAACAGAAACTTTGCAGGCCAGAAGGGAGTGGCAAGAAATATTCAAAGTGATGAATAGCAGAATCTACAACCAAGATTACTTTACCCAGCAAAGCTATCATTCAGAATTGAAGATCAGATAAAGAGCTTCACAGATAAGATAAAGCTAAAGGAGTTCATTACCACCAAACCAGTATTATATGAAATGCTGAAAGATAACCTTTAAGAAAAAGAAGAAAAAGGAAAAGATAAAAATTATGAACAACAAAGTGACAACAAATACATATCTATCAACAAGTGAATCCAAAAATCAAGTGAATAAAAAATCTGATGAACAGAATAAACTGGTGAATATAATAGAATCATGGCATAGAAAGGGAGTGGACTGACAATTCCTGGGGAGGGGGGGAAGAGATTGCACAAATATCATACACCTATGGATTAGGACAATGGCAGGCGGTGTAAGGGAAGAGGGTGGGGTGGGAACCGGGTGGACGGGAGTTATTGGGGGAAATAAGAGGAACCACTCTAAAAATCTGAACAATAAAGATTTCAATAAAAAAAAAAAAAAGGTACCCAGAGAGCTCCGGAGCCCTCTTTTTTGTCACATAAGGATACAAGAAGTTGGCAATATGTGACCAGGTAGAGGGCTTCTCAGCAGGCACCAAATCTTGGACTTTCCAGTCTCCAGAACTGTGAGAAATAAATGTTGTTTAAGCGCCCCCAGACTATGGTATTCTGTTATAGCAGCCCGAACTAAGACAAGTCCTATACCTGAATGTATTATTTAGAAATAAATACAACAGAGCAATTAAATTCATTGCTAAGGCTTGGGAAATATAAAAACACAAGTGTAATTCTAATTCACTAATCAAAGTAACACAGTTAGCTATAAAAGCTCATTTTTTACCTATAATCCTATGCTATATCTCTGTTGTCAAGCATTATTAGAAGGGGCCGAATTTTCTCCTCACTTCTGTTCCACATGCAGTTTCTTTTTGGGAGGCTTATCTACCATTTGGGAACTGTCTAGCTTTTAGTGGCTACTCTAGGGCTCTTTTGCTTACTTATTATGTGCAGTTCCAATGATATTCTGCTTTTACTGTATTCTTCTCTCCTGACTTTTGTTCACACTGGCTCCCTCACTAGCTTATTTGGTTCCTAATACATAAAATTAAATGCTTCTCTATAATTTCTACTTTTAAAAATTAATTATAAAAGACTTGTTTAAATGTGTTTTTAACTCTTTTGATGTCACTACACTGATTAAAGTGAGAGGGAAAATCTAAAGGCCTTCAAGTGGAAAAAAATAAACTGAAATAAAACAATAATTTTTCTTTACTAGCTGTTCTCCTTCTAATTCAGTCTTTTATTTCCTCCTATCCTATGAATTCATGTTGTTTTCACTATTTTCTACCTTTAAGTTTTTGTTACTCTCTACTCTCTAGAGTTAGAAAGAACAAGCCAACTCACACAAAACAAGATCTTGTAAGCAGAAGGAAAAAAGAAGAAATGGATGGCAATTTTCTGTTGTGTTGTATTAAATACCAATTAAAATGAGAAAAAAGTTACTATACACATTTCTGAAGACAGCAGGAAAGAAAAATAGGTGGTAAATGTCAGAAAAAGGAAAGTAATCAAAATAATTCAGTGAACAAAACAGCTTCATGAGAAACTAGGGAGCTTCCTTTCTTAAGCATTGTTACTGTAGAAATCGAAGGGTGCCCATAAGGTCCTAACAAAACATGCTTCATCCCTAGAGGAAGTTCCAATCTCTTATGAACACAAACACAACTAGATTTCAACCAATCTGATTTATAAATCCTCCTGTTTGAAATATAAACTAAAAAGAATTTGGAAAAAGCTTAGCCAATCCTGGACGAGAGACAGAAAGGGAGGGAGAATACACAACTGAAGTATGTAATGTTTAGCTAATTGTGCTCAACCTATCTGAATCATATATTTTTCCTTTTGGAAAAGGTTCAATGGCAGCCAAGGGCAGAGATCAAGACTCAAAAATAAATCTCAAGATGCTTTATAAACAACTCCACCCCTGTGTTTCTACTTCCATTGCGAAACAGAATGGTGAACTACGACTGTACTTGAGAAGAGAAGAATTTGCCAAACTATGCAAGTAGAAATGGAAAAAACAAACAAGTAAAGTTATGAAATATAGACACAGGATGCTTCCTAAAATACCACACCTCAAATTATTTATTGGGTTGATTTAAACATGTCCAAGCAAAATGAGAAACAGTGACAGAAACAGTAACACCTGATTCCACGATACAGTGTCATAGGCACAACATTTATGAGCCACAGAAAACTTGTTCCCCAGCATTATTTCAGCTAAGTTTTATTTAACAAAGAGGCAAGGAGAAGAAAATATCCTTTTAATATTCCTGAAAAAGCAAATAGAGGTTACTTTAATAATCTACTAGATTATAATTATCTAACCTAAAAATGTCAAGAAGTTTTGTTTAGTCAGATTCAATTGCTCTTCTTTACTGCAGATAACTAAAAAAACTAAGCTGTTTTAATGGCCAACTTAATGGCCAATCCTGCTACAAATGAATGACTGGAGAGTGAGAAGAAAATCAGTCCATTTTTAAAGCAATATATTTTAGTAATGTGAAAGGCACAGGTTTGTGCCAATATAACATATTCTCCTAATTAAATCTCTCATATTTTAGTTAAATGTTTCCCTGTTTCTGAACACATCATGAAGAGCTGAAATGCACCTTCAGTGCAGGCAGGTTTCTTTTTCCCTTTATTTGTCTCTCTTCTTCCTTATAGTTATTAGTATTATTGCCATTATTATTAGGAATGTTAACTCATTCATTGATAGCAAGTTAAAAGGTTAGAAAGTGTTATATAATAAAAAGTTAATCTCCTTGCCCCACCCCCACCCCACCATGATCCACCAGATATCCAGTTTTCTCCTCAGAAGCAACCACTGCTAAAGTCTTCTATACAGTTCTAGTGTTACACATACACGCTTATGTGCACATGGCATTTCTAATATAAGTCTTAGTACAGTATATATACTATTTCTGCACCTGAGTTGCCCCTCTGATCTTAATAATATATCTTGGAAATTGTTTCACATTACTACTCATGGAGCTACTCTCTTTTTGATAGGTGCATAGTAAGTCATTATACATATTTAACATAATTTATTTGAATAACCTCCTATGGAGGGACATTTAGGTTGTGTCTGCTCTGTGTTATAAACAATGATGCAATGACTAGTGTGAATAAATCCGTAAGACAAATTCTTAGAAGCAGTCTGCTTCTGGGAGAAAAAGGATGGATGGTTTGGCCAAAATGCTCTCTGTAGAAGCAATTTGGCATAAAATGAACTAGAGTGCTTGTTTCCTCCTAATCTTCCAAACATTTTTATATTTGCTAATCTCAGAGGTAAAATCAGTAGTTTGTTATAGTTTTAATTTGCTTTTGTTAACTATAAGGTACAGCATCTTTTTGTTGTTTAAAAGGCATTTTATTTTTCTTTCCTGTGAACTGCATATGACTTTCCCTATTTTAAAGTTTTCATGTTAATAAATATATGCATGTAGTTTAGAGTCTATTGATTTTTACAAGACTTGTTTTAAAAAAACAACCCACCAGCAATCCCCCGCCCTCCTCTTCTAACACTTTTCCTTCCCCAGAAACAGCTTTTATTTCTCTTAGCCAATTCTTTTGATAGTCATCACTGAGTCTCAGATAATTTGGCTATATCAATATTTTTAAATTCTTCCATTTTAGACACATCTACTGACTTTCCACTATGAAAGATGAGAGTTTGACTATTTCTTCCCCAATTATTATTAGCCCAGTAGGTTCATACCTACCTCCTATTCTCTCATACTCCCTATACAGTTACATATAATAACTCTGGTAAGGGCAAGCAATATTACGACTAAACTAGAGGCCCGGTGTATGAAATTCATGCACTTGTGGGTGTCCCTCAACCCAGCCTGCACCCTCTTGCAGTTCAGGAGCCTGAAGGGAG
>PVJC01048913.1:0-12380 GCA_004026665.1 Murina feae | reverse complement strand
TGGCAAAAAAGCCATGGAGAAGAATTTTCAGAGGTTAGCTTTCTAAGGCCCAGATGGGATTAGAGAAGGATGGAGCATAGATGAAGGGGAGTAAAGAGAGAGCAAACAAGTACACTTTTGCTAGTGTATTTGCTAGTGTATTTCCTGGCCAAGTCCCAGTAAATGGTACTCACATAAGGGTGATTTCTCCCTATCTAATACTCTTCTTCCAGCTGATGATCAATCCACCACCAAGACTATAAGCTTCTATATCTAACCTCATGTCATCCAGATCTTCACAACAATCAAATAACATGGAATCCTCTTAGCACTTTGCTTCAAATTTTAAACATGGTATGCACGCATGCACACACACACACACACACACACTCACTCATACACACACACATACTAGTTGCAAGATTGTTTATAAATTATAAAAGTGAAAGGCTGATCTAATTTTTTCCAGAAAATAAAGCCAAAAATTTTGTTTGTTTCCAAGATTTGGACAGAATTCCTTGATTTGACTGCATCCCACAAGAATGCCTTCATTCTTGTTTTATGTTATTGTTTTTTAACAGAAAACTTCTAAACTGTTGACGCCAGGGATTTTAAAAAATAAGCAGATGGGCATGTCTTCATGACTTCACTTCATGTCGAGGGTATAAATATTTAGAGAAATAGAAGACAGTGTCTCTATTTTTAATGTTAATAAATAAAAGAATTGGCCAATGTTATTCATCCATCCATTTATTGTTTAAAGGTTGGTGTTTAAAAGATTGATGGTTGTGACTGGAAATTCTTCAATACCAGTCATTTTAGGTAATTTGTAGTTTTAAAAGGAAATAAAATGTTTTTAAAAAGAGGCTCAAGATATCTAGAAATGTGAGACAGACTAGTGAAATTTATTATAATCATGACAAGATGAATGAAAATCTCTTTCAACAAAAATAACAACTTTTCCTTATAAAGAACCCCTTTTGTTCATTTTACAGCCAAAAAAATAAAAAAATAAAAAAGTATTTGGCCCACGATAATACTAGAATTTAGCCAGAGGAGAATTTGTTCAGAACTTTGTCCTTCCTTTAATCTGGACAACTTCAAACTACAGCAAAATTATAGTTTCCAGAAGGCCTTGAATTTCCATTAAGTTCTGCTTGAGAAGGAACATTGAAAGATAGTGACTCTGCACTCTTAAATTTGAGATGGTACAGCATAAAATTTTACACTGTTTAAATAATATCTGAAAAGCAATTAGCGACCTTCTCGTTATAATATTTTAGACTAGAGGCCTGATGCACAAAAATTTGTGCACTCGGGGGGTGGGGGTCCCTCAGCCCGGCCTGTGACCTCTAGCAGTCTGGGACCCCTCGGGGGATGTCCACCTGCTGACTTAGGCCTGCTCCCCGGGTGATTGGGCCTAAGCTGGCAGTCAGACATCCCTCTGGCAGCCCAGGGGCCCTTGGGGGATGTCCACTTGCCAGAGGGGAGCAGGCCTAAGCTGAAGTTGGACGTCCTTAGCATCGCTCCCACCTCTACTCCCACCACTACTGCTATACTGGCAGCCATCAGCCTGGCTTGTGGCTGAGCAGAGCTCCCATTGTGGGAGTGCACTGACCACCAGGGGCAGCTCCTGCATTGAACATCTGTCCCCTGGTGGTCAGTGTGTGTCATAGTGATCAATCATTCCCAGTGGTTCTGCTGTTAGGATCAATTTACATATTACCTTATTATTATATAGGATAGAGGCCTGGTACATGGGTGGGGACTGGCTGGTTTGCCCTGAAGGGTGTCCCAGATCAGGGTGGGGGTCCCGCTGGGGTTCTTGGACAGATGGATGAGGGGCTGAGGGTCATTTTCAGACTGGTCACAGCCCCTTCAGGGAGGAGGGTTCTGCTGGGGTGCCTGGCCAGCTTGGGTGAGGGGTTGATGGCTGATTGCAGGCTGGCCATAGTCCCTATCGACCCACGCTCCCAAATGAAGCTGACTGGAAGCAGGTATCTGGGGTTTATTTATCTTCTATAATTGAAACTTTGTTGCCTTGAGCCAAGGCCACAGCCAGCCAAGGCAGGCAGCTTCCTACATCGCTGGGGCAACCAAGCCTGTTTGCTCTAGCTCTGTGGCAGCTGACCGTCATCCTGATTGGGTTACTTTGCATAATTTGCAATTGCTCTGTTGGCTCATGGGCATGGCTTGGGATGTAGAGGAGTGACACAATTAGCATATTACACTTTCTTTTATTAGATTAGATTATCAGATCTTAATTTGTAATACAAAATTGACCATCTACCCAGTTAAACTCACTTTGCAAAATAGTGGAAACCATTACTTTTACACAATAATTTAATACTATAAACTATCTTGTCATTTTCAAACAAGATCAATTCTTACACAGTTCTTTGTTTGAATGGATACTCTACTATCACAAAATAGATGGTAATTGCAAGTTGCATTTTGTCAAACATAGAATCTGAAAGAAGCAAAAATCTTTCATGACAAATCAATATGTAGTTAATATGTACCAACTGATAACAAAGTCTAGTACTCAATATTAATAAATGCTAATAATTTATGTTACTGTGTTATTTTATTTCTCAGGTATTTTTCTGTCCAATGCAATTTTTGTGAAATGTAGTTTGATCAAATTTATACCTTAGGGAGAATTACTTAGTTTGTTTTCATACCTTGCTCAAGTCACTTTCTCTATCAACAGTGGAGCCATATTAAACATAATTGATGAGGGAAAGAGCATTGTGGCAACAGGCAACATGTGCTCTAGGTATTCATAGAGTAATGTAAGGCCAAATATCCTGCAGGCTTTTAAGGAGAACCCGAGATTTGAGCTCATACCACACCAAGATTGATTTAGCTAGTGCACAGACCACATAAATAACTTTTATTTGGAAATAAAGTCTATAAAGTGATGATCTGGCTATTTTGATTTCCAAAATATTTTAAAGTAATAACTCAGATTTAGAAATTGTTTTGTTTTATGCAAAATTTTCCTTTCATACAAGGAGCCACATATCTCAGTGTGATCAAGGGACATACATTTTGAAAAATGCCCACTTGGCTAGTTGAAATGTGTTGTGGCTCTAGTGGAGGCTTGTGTATTAGAATCTTGACTAGCAGAAAGTCGGCTCTGTGCTCCTTCACTCAGTGGAGAGATGCCCAAGCCACAGAACAAATACAAATGATTCCAGCTGAAGCAAGTACAAGTGCCATTTTAAGTATGCATCCAATTTCCCAGTGTGAACTGTTTAAGAATACTGTGCCATTTTCTAGTGCTATGTCATATAAACTGGGATACAAAGCACTCCTCAGCTAAATATATAAGGATTTTTTTAAAAAATTGTAGCTGGCATCAGAATATATTTATTTTGCAAAATGTCTAACTTTAGTCTTACCAGCAGTGAGTCAAAATAATAACAAATTTTATCTTTGACCAAAAGTTTTGTTTTCCAAAATTAATTTCACTATTGATAACACATTCTAGGGAAAATTATTTTGAGTTATTCTGTCATATAACCTATAGGGGGAAAATTACTAGCTAGTATGTTTTTCAGAATTGGACTCTTTTAAAAGAAAAAATGACTGAGAAAAAGAGTACCAGCAATATAGATTTATTTTTCATTATATATTTTTTACTTCATTTTTTAGATGAGAACATTGGAGTCCAGAATGATAGTTGGTATTTGCCCAAAGCCATATAGCTGGGGAGTAGTCTGCTATGAAAAATTTAATTTGTTTCATTACACTAGGCAGTATATATTATTCAATGCATTAGTGTGATTTTATTATGCAAAGAGACTATATTTAAAATTCATGAAAAGTATTGTTGGTTATGAGAACCTTTGAATTCTAAGATACTAGAGAAAAACCTTGAAAGAGGGGAATCAATAAATTGTAGATAAGCAGGGAATGATTCTTTGAACTTGGGAAGAAAAGAATATAAATAACTAAAAGTAGAAAAGTCATGTTTGTTTTGTTATTTGTTTGTTTTGGTAGGAAAATATGACAATGTAAAAAGGATGATGGAATCAGGACAGTGCTCGCTGACGGACTTGGAAAAGGGTTTTTTTTAAATTTTTAAAATATATTTTATTGATTTTTTTACATAAAGGAAGGGAGAGGGATAGAGAGTTAGAAACATGGATGAGAGAGAAACATCGATCAGCTGCCCCCTGCACACCTCCCACTGGGGATGTGCCTGCAACCCAGGTACATGCCCTTGACTGGAATCGAACCTGGGACCCCTCAGTCCACAGGCCAATGCTCTATCCACTGAGCCAAACTGGTTAGGGCCTTGGAAAAGTTTTTTTTTTTTTTTTCAAAGTTCCAGTCAATTAAATTCTGACCAAATGGCAGAATGACCCATCACTATAATGTGCACTGACCACCAGGGGACAGACACTCGATGCAGGAACTGCCCCCTGGTGGCCAGTGTACTCCCACAGGGGAGCACTGCAGCAGCACTAAGGAGGTCCAACTGCCGGCTTAGGCCCACTCCCCACAGGGCCCAAGCTGGCAGTTGGACTACCCCCAAGGGCTCCAGGACTGTGAAAGGGCACAGACAAGGCTGAGGAACCCTCCCCCCACCGCCAAGTGCACAATTTTCATGCACTGGGTCTCTAGTATGAGATAAAGCTAAGGACAATCTAAAGCTAAGGCGGCTTTATTTTAAAAACAAATGAAGAACTGTCTCACTATAATACAATTTGTGATTCAAATAATTCCAAGAACTTGCAGTGTGGGGGAAAGTCTCTATCAACTAATGGTCATGGTGAATGGCATATGGCATCAGTGAAGCACTACCAACTAATACAAAGACAGTTAGTAACAGCTCAGTTAAAGTCCATTGCTGAGTCACTTGACTGATGTGGTGGTGGTGTCAAATTTCTAAGCAAGGGCTGCTGTGAAGGGAAAATCTATATAAAACCTAGACTTTAGATAACATCTGGGGTTAGGTGTGCCTAGATGAATCACACTGTTACACAGAAGGACTTGGGGGGAGGGAACTCATAGACACAGACTACAGTATAGTGGTTCCCAGTGGGTTAGGGGTAGGGGGAGGTAGTAATGGGTAAAGGTAGTCAAATATATGATGAAGAAAGGAGATTGACTTTGAGTGATAAGCACACAATATAATATACAGATGATGTATCAGACTTGTATACTTGAAACCTATAGAATTTTTTAACCAATGGCACCTAAATACAATTAATTTTAAAAATACTAAAAAGAGCCCTGACCGATTTGGCTCAGTGGATAGAGCGTCGGCCTGTGGACCGAAGGGTCCCAGGTTCGATTCCGGTCAAGGGCATGTACCTTGGTTGCAGGCACATCCCCGGTTGGGAGTGTGCAGGAGGCGGCTGATCGATGTTTCTCTCTCATGGATATTTCTAACTCTCTATCCCTCTCCCTTCCTCTCTGTAAAAAATCAATAAAATATATATTAAAAAAAATAAAAATAAATAAAAATACTAAAAAGAAAGGCTTCAGGAATGCCAACTCTGAGAAGTTTCATGCTACTGATGCTGTCCTGATTGCCTACAAATGGTCAGATTTTATTCATATGCCAGTTGATAAAAATTATATCTATTTTAATAGAAAGAACATTGGTTTAATCTACATTTAAGCTCTGTCAACTCCCAAGAATTCAAAATATTGATATATCATCAAGAACAGACCATTTCAACACAAAGGCCTTCCAGAAGCACTTAGCTTAGAACTACAAAGAGAATTCCATGTTAGAATACCAATTCTTTCTGTATTCAAAACCATTCTGAAAATTAGGCTTAAAAAGAAAGAATGTTGATGTATACAAGGCATAACTTATTTGATGATTCCTTGGCAGATGTCAAGAGAAATTAGGATGTGGCATAAACCAATCTCTACCCTGGGTTGAGATTAGAAAAATTTCTGAACTTGTGAAAAGACATGGATTTCAGCCTAAGGGGGGAAAAATCTATATATATAAAACCCTAATATGCAAATAGATGAACAGCAAAACAACCTAACAACTGGTCACTATGACATGTGCTGACCACCAGGGGGCACGCGTGGAAGCAGATGAGCGGGGGCACCAGACCAAGGACCAAGGAGGAGTGCCAGTCATTGTCACCAGGGAGAGTTACCGAAAATTCTTTGCTCCCATGCGCCACCATCCCGCCCTGCATCACACCTACTGCTGGTGCCTGCCCTGATCACTCCACACTGTCAGTGGGTGTGAGCGAGAGGCAGCAGCTGGCCCTGATTGCTCCTCAGGGCTTTTTCCACCTCCCCCTGCTCCTGAGGGGCAATTGGGGCAGGCAGTTGCCTCTCACACTTATTGCTGGCAGTGCCAGCCCTGTTCACACTGGCAGCTGGCACTGGAGCTGGAGCCGTCACTTGCACCCACTGAGAGCGCCAGCCCCACTTGCAGCAGATGAGAGTGGGGCCAGTGCCATCAGTGTGTGGGTGTGGCAGTGGTGGTGGGAGTGTGGCTGCCAGCAGACAGGGGACCGGGGGACCAGGAAACTGTGGCGGGAGGGGCCGGGCAGGGGCATGGAGGATGGGCACAAAGATTTATTAAGTGCTCAAAAGTAAAGAACATTAGATAAAGGACAACAAGGGACAGAAAGGGAGTGAGGAAGGGAGGGCGTATGACTGATAGTTTTCCATTGCAGGTTGTAAACTTGTTTACAAAACCATGTAAATTAAAGCTCTTAGTAATTATGCACTGAATGAGCTCATTACACTATGTACCTGACCTTGTGTTGGACTCTGCATACTCTGGAGTTACTAACCTCTAACGGTGGTATCCTAGAGAAATTTCAGCAACAATGGAAAGTTCGTTGTGGCCTGTTCCACACTGTAGCCACTAGCCAAGTGTAGCTGTTGAGCATTTGAAATGTGGCTAGTGTAACTGAGGAACTAAATTTATGAATTTATTTAACTTTAATTAATTTGCATGTTAATATAGTCACCCGTGGCTAATGGCTACTGTATGAAACAGCACAGATCTATAACATACATGATGAATGAATGACCATGTTCCTTCTTAGAGCAGAGGAGGACTTACAAGATAGCAAAGTGGCTCAAAAGAATATGTGCCTGAAAAAAAGGAATCATTGTTAAAGAAACACCCATTTTCAGAATGGAGATTTTGTTTTCTAGAGCTGGCTACTTAACAGATGTCTTCGGCAGATTACTACCTTCATTCACCAGACGCAGAAGCAGAGTTCAGTTATGTTTCATTGGACACACTCTTTTACCTTCCTGGGACTCAGCTTTCTCATGTGTCAGATGAAGTGGATGGACTTCATTAGATCACGTTTAAAAATCTTCTCAGCTGCAGGGGTTGGACGCAAATGTACATGAATTGCTGGGAAGAACCTACATGTTTCATCTTACGTTTCAGCCGTTTAGTTCTGGCTCATCACCAGAATCTCCCCAACATGGCTTTCTTTCCCTCTGTGCCTCTCTTTCTTGTCTGTTTGCAGTTCAAAAGACTTCTCCTGTCTGGATGGTTTATCCTGCTGGATTTATGCTGTCAGAAAGATTTGTTTAGATAGAGTCCAGACGCACTGGTGCGCTGCTTATGCATTCTAATCAAGAGGCACAGCTTCAGATGAGCCAATGTTATCTACAAAAAGAATTAGAACTTTAGTCAAAGGTCAGAAGAACAACATTATAAAACAGACTTGGGATAAAGAACTCCAAAGTTTAAACCAAACTAAGATAGGAAGCATGTTCTTCTTTTACAGAAGAGGACTAATAATGATTTGAAGGGTTCTTTGAGCATAAAGCAGCTACATTGTAGAAATGAGGATTTCTGATGTGGCTGCTTAAAGTTTATATTCTAAAAACGCATGGTGGTCCCTCTGGCTCCCCAGGTCCTCTGCACCCTGAGGAAGAAAAAGATGACACAAGCGCCACCTTTTGGAGAAAATAGTAATAGCAGCAAAGGGGCCAGGTACTAAGAACATTCAATGTCACTCTTAAAGGGAAAAAATGAAGTGGTAAATGTCATTTTAATCTTTTTGTAATGTTCAGAAGTTATATCCACAGAGATTTGGAAAGCATTTGACTTACATATAAGTTAAAACTGAATTAAAATCTGGATTTGGAAGTAAGTAAAGTATACCTGAATTTGTTTTAAAACAATATCTAAAATAACCACAGAGGACAAAATGCTACCCCAAATCCCAATGTCATGATTTTCTTTAGCCTTGAACATGAACACAGGCCTACTGGAAATATTGATTATCTGCTCCCAGTCAGTACTCTGCCTTATAAAATAATCCCTCACTTTAAGTACTGGTCCTGATTTTAGTATTTAGAATGGAAAACCAGAGAGGCAAACTTCTCTCTCTCTCTCTCTCTCTCTCTCTCTCTCTCTCTCTCTCTCTCTCTCTCTACCAGAGAAGAAAATTATTTTTTATTTTATCCCAACCAAGAGAAAGTGGTGCCAGGAATCTGCTAAGCTCCTGAGACTTGAAAGTCAAAGGCTTTTCAGAACCTACAAGTGTAGCAGAAGATGAGAAGATGTAAGCATAATTCTTGTTGAATGTATATAAACACTTTTCACATGACTCAGGCACATGAACATGCCTCCCACTGTCATACTGACCACTAAGCAAAACACTGCAATTATGCAGCATGCAAGGTACTTTTAACATGCTTCAGGGATGGAGGGAGGACATGTCTGAATTTCATTTTAAGCCATGTTTGAGATGCCCACAAGTTTGAGTTAGAAATGGTTCTCATTGGATTGGCATATTCAAATTATAAGTATAAAACAACACTCTTCATTAATGTCTTTAATTCTCCTCACTTTCTGAGGAACTTTTCAAACATAATCAATTAAAGGCATAGAGGCACATTTGATAACTAGCTGATTATTTCCACATTTCTCTGAGATCATTCTTTCAACATTCTTTGTGTGTGCAAAGTGTTTTATTAATTCAAAGTGTTTTATTAATGTTTAAATTAAGGTGTACTCCAAATCAAATCCTACATCATTCTCTAAAGTTTTATAAAAGCTGCCATGGTTTTAAAATAGGAAATAAAAGCCACCTTTGTAGATAATAGTGTCATATTTTTTAAAATATATTTTATTCATTTTTTTACAGAGAGGAAGGAGGGATGGAGAGTTAGAAACATCAATGAGAGAGAAGCATCGATCAGCTACCTTCTGCACACCTCCTATCGGAGATGTGCCCGCAACCAAGGTACATGCCCTTGACCAGAGTCGGCCCTTCAGTCCTCAGGCCAACACTTTATCCAGTGAGCCAAGCCGGCCAGGGCTAAAGTGTCATATTTTGAAGAACAATCTTCATTGGATATAGATCTATTATACTGATTTTTCATGTATCACTTCCTTTCTCAGTCCATCCTATACATTTCAACAAAATTATTTGCCCTTAATATAAATACATGAAAGAATGATTACTAAAACAGCATTTTTGTTTTATGTTCTGCCAACATGGAAATGTTAGAGTTGGAGTGAAAATTCCTCAGCACGCCCTACTGTGGTTGTCACTCATGGCTCTCTCTTGCCAAAATCTCAAAATAGCTTATAATGCCACGTACCATATGTGAAGTAATAATTAGACTTACCAGGGTGCTTTCTGTTGGACAATCTCTTTGGCATAGGCAAGGTCATAAAATCCTGCCTTTTATACAAAGCTATCCAGATTTCTTTCAAACACTTTAAAGATCATAACTGTAATATTGGTTGACAACCTGGCATATTCAGAGCTGACTAATGGGCACTTTGGGCTCTGGAGTTTTATGCATTTTTTTTTTTCTTTTCAGAACACCTACCAGAATTTAAATCAATAGTACACATCTACAACCCATAAGCACTGAAAATAAAGTGAAGGCAGGCATTTTAACAGTGCTATTTAGAACTGATTTTTGCAAAAATAATCTGGAACTTCAACTGAAAAGGACATATAAAGAACTACCAAAAATTTAACATTTTAGTAAGCTTCTGGAAGTCCGGAGACAATATTAAATTATTTTCCTACTTTAAATTCTTTTATATGGTATCTCCCTATGGGTGCATAGCCCCGGAAACTTTATTTGGGGTTGCTCTCTTGCATTTAATTTGCATCCCAAACAACCACAAACCAGATGCATTTAAAACATGGATGGTGTTGCTCCGTGGTTAGAGCACCTGCCCAGTCAGGGGCACATGCCTGGGTTGCATATTCTATCCCCGCCTCTGTTGGGGCACATGTGGAAGGCAACCAATCGATGTTTCTCTCTCACATCCACGTTTCTCTCTCTCTCTCTTCCTCCCTCCCTTCCACTCTTTCTAAAAGTCAATGGAAAAAATATCCTCAAATGAGGATTACCAACAAAAAAAGTGTCCTCAGATTCTACCACATAGGCACTGTAAAGCAAAGAAATTATCCGAAATGACGGGAAAAAATAAAAGAATTTAAATATTTATAGAGTAAGATCCAGATGGCATTTTGAGGTTTTGTAAAGGGATAGGTCTGAAAACTCTTCGTTATACACAAACATACACAACAAGGCATATTTGTTCATGTAAGTATGTCTAAGACAGATCCTGCAGGACTGCAAGATTATATGGTGCCCTGAATAAGGTTTTTAAAAAGCTGCTTGCAATTTTTTGACCAATTCATTTTATCCAAACTCTAGCTTCTATCAAATCCTTGTTTCTTTTAATATATGTTTAATTAAAATTCATAGAGGACATGGCAAACAACAACAAACAGAGGCAGGAATTGCACATTGAACCTATATATCCAGAATATTCCTGATAGTTTTCAGCTCAGATTATAAAGCCAGCTTATTTTGTAGATAATAATTTTATATATTTTAGCCTACATATGGTTCAATATTAAAGTAAGCAAGCATCCAAATATTATATTTAAAGTTCATTTTTAAAATTGTTCTTTCTGTTTTCAAGAAAAATATAAAATATTTTATGCATGCATATTCAGATATACATATGTATGCATGTGTATGGCATGTATTGTACGTGTGTGTATGTGTAATTTGGTGCCTAATTTTTTTCCACATTATTTATGGAAAAGGTGGAATTTAGATACATTCAGGTGGCCATTTCCAGGAAGTGTATAGCCTTTTTTTTTACCTCATTAGAAAATGTTATAAACTTAATGCATATAATTGACAAATCATTTATATTCTCAATGGGGATATTATTAAAATACAGAGGTTCTTTGTCTACGTATACTTTTAAAAATGCAAAAATTAATATATTGTTACTTAAAATGATATAGTAGGAGAACCTGGGTATTAAATCAGATTTGGGGGGATTTGAATCTTATTTCTGATATCTGTGTAAGATCTCATCATCTCAGGAAGTCATTAAGCTCCTGAAGCCCCTGCTTCCAATGAGATAAACCTGACTCCACGGGTTGTGGTGAGGATTTAGTGTGATTATAAAGGCACATCTTTTAAATGCCCTATAGATCTACTGAGGTTTCCCACAGAGCATACTTAGACATGCTTTTTAGAGGGACTTTTTGGTTACTTTTTGTAAACATGCTTTCCTTTCTTCCAAGGCTTTGCAAAAGCCTTCCAGTAAAAACACCTTATAAATGCACTCCACCCAGCTCAGTTAATCACATTCATCCCAGCACACAGTTAATCAATTTAAAATCCTCACAAGAACAAGTCACTTATAAGGTTCTACCAATCGTATTTTAGGATAGTATCAGGTAGGCTAGGAGCCTCTCCTTTCATTTACTCATTCATTCATTCACTCACTCTCTCATTCATTCATCATTCAGCCAGTCAGCTATTCAACAAATATTAAGGTGTGTGTGGGAGTTGATTTCTCTAGAAAAGTTGAAGAGCAGGGGATGTGAGTGTGCATAATTGTTTTACTGAGCAGTTTTCTCTAGTCACTTCACACCTACATATGAACTAGGTGGTCAAAGGTGAAGAGGATAATACAGCTGTAGGGTGTTGCACTGTTTATAAGGAGCTGTTAACTCATTTGATTTTGACAATTTCATGAGGCAATTTTTCTCAACTCAGAAAGGCCCGGATACATGTCCAGGATAGTAAGAAGTGAAGCTAGCCTCAATGGTAATCCCTCAAAAGTAGGTTCACTCTGAGGGCACTATACTAATTTTGTATTTGTAATTTTTTATTTTATTCCATAAAGAAGGCTCCCAATATTTATGGGTTTCCAGACGCACAAACCTGGCTCTACTACCGTTGCCTTTACTAGAACTGTGCTCCTTTGTGTTTGCTTTTGCTTCACTATATTATGAAGATACTGCTTCTAGCAATAGTCCTTAAATATCCAAACCAGATTCTCAACTATACTGTGTATAATAGTCATCTGGAGAAATTTTGAAAATGCTATTCCCAAATTTCCACCTTACAGAAGCTTTTGTTTCAGCAGTCTA
>PVJC01048912.1:0-12369 GCA_004026665.1 Murina feae | reverse complement strand
GAGGCTCCGCCGTCCTCACCCCTGGGAAATCCCCTGCTTCATCCCTCAGCACCACCTGCCCCTGGCAAGTTGTGGAGTTGCAAATATCACCTTAGAGGATGGGGTGGAGGCACAGAGCCCGAGGCCTCCAGCATCACCTGCAGAGCTGCCCCAACAGGATGTGAACTCAGACTTGTCAAGGCCAGAGGACCTGGCAAGGGTGTGAGAGGCCCCCTGCTACGAAGGGCGCCTCCTAGGAAGGAACCTATTCAGGCCCTCTTCCTCATATGCGGGACACGGAGAAGGAAGCTCTGTCCCACACAGCAAGGACAAAGGGACTTTGGGGGAAGGATAAATAAACAGAATACTCCCTTCAGGACCTCAGGGGAAAGAAATACCCAGAAGAGTCAATGATTTTACTCATGTACATAAAACCAAGGGGGGAATGAAAGGGTGGTGCAAGACTGCAAACCGGCCAATAGGGATGCAGAGGAAACGCCCTGCTAACTGCATCCTGCCCCCCGTGCAACCAAACCCTGGCCCTTCCCTCGACCAATCAACAGAGGCCACACACGTTACCCCACTCGCTACTTCCAGCCCTATAAATCCTTTGTTTTCCTGAAACTCGTGGTCTCACCCCTCCACTCTGCCGCTGCATCGGTGAGCATGTGTGGGAAGGGAACTCAAGCTAGCTTGACTAAAGGCTCTATATGTTTTTGCATCAGTCTCGGGCTCCCTAAGTGGTCTTTGGGGATCACGACATCTGGGTGTAACAGTTTAACATAATTAACAGTTGATGTTAACTTGATAACAATAACAATGAGGGAATGTCCTGGTGCCATTTGTTGTGCCCTGAGGGGACTGGAAAGAAAGGGAAGTTACAAGTTACTAGGCATTTCACAAATACATTATCTTAGAGGCAAAAAGACTAAAGGGCTCAGTAAAGATCTAAGTTGATCTTTGTCAGGGAAAATATTGGCCTAGGATGTGACTACCCACTATAACCTGTTTGTAGTTAAATACTTAATTTTCAGACCATGCTTTGTGCTTACTTTAGGTTTCTGAGTTTGCAAGACTGCCATGCAGGCCTCCACTGAGCTCCTCAGGCTAGCATGTGGCTCCTTTTGTCCACAGGACAAAATACTTAAAAGTAAATCACAAAACCACAAAAATCCTAGAAAAAAAAACATAGGCAGTAAAATCTCAGACATCTCTCTCAATATTTTTGCTGATATGTCTCCAGGGGCAAGGGAAATTCAAGAAAAGAAAAACAAATGAGACTACATCAAGCTAAAAACCTTCTACATAGCAAAACAAAACACCATAAAACCATCAACAAAATGAAAAGAAAATCCACTTTATGGGAGAACATTTTTTCCATATTTAATTTTCAAAATATGTAAATAATTTATACAACTAAACAACTTCTATAATTGAAACATTGTTGCCTTGAGCAGAGGCCCAGCCGGCCTAGGCAGGCAGTTGCAATGGAAGCCTCTTGTTTGCTCTAGCTCCATGGCTGCCAGCCTCCATCTTGGCTGGGTTAATTTGCATACAACTGCTCTGATTGACTGGTGGGTATGGCTTGACTGGTGGACATGGCTTAGGTGCCTCAGAGTGATGGTTAATATGCATATTACTCTTTTATTAGAATATATATATATATATATATATATATATATATATATATATATATATATAAATGTTTTTATTGACTTTTTACAGAGAGGAAGGGAGAGGGGTAGCGAGTTAGAAACATCTAAGAAAGAAACATCCATCAGCTGCCTTCTGCATACCCCCCACTGGGGATGTGGCTGCAACCAAGGTACATGCCTTTGACTGGAATTGAACCTGGGACCTTTCACTCCGCAGGCCAACGCTCTATCCACTGAGCCAAACCGGTTAGGGCAAGTCAGGCCCAAAAAGTTTAGATGTGATCAGTGGTTAGAACCAATTAAAAAATGGGCTGAGGACCTAAATAGACACTTTTACAAAGAGAATATACAGATGGCCAATAGGCCTATGAAAAAATGCTGAAGGCCACTAATTATCAGAGAGATGGAAATAAAAATACTAGCCTCAGGCCTGTCAAAATGGCTACTATCAAGAAATAAACAAACAACAAGTGCTGGTGAGATGAGGAGGAAAGGGAACTTTTGTGCACTGCTGGTGGGAATGCAGACTGGTGCAGACTGGAAAAACCAATATGGAGTTTCCTCATAAAATTAAAAAAGGAACAGCCTTTTGATATAGCAATCCCACTTCTAATAATATATCCTAAGGATCCCAAAACACCAATCAGAAAGAATATATGCATCCTGTATGTATAGCAGCATTATTTACACTAGCCAAGATCTGGAAACATCCTAAGTGCCCATCAACAGATGAGTGAATAAAAAAATCTATGGTACATTTACAAAGTGGAATAGTATGCTGATGTAAACAAAGAAGGAACTTTTATCTACTGCAGCATGAGTGGACCTGAAGAGTATTATGCCAAGTGAAATAAGATAGTCAGAGAAAAACAAATACCATTTGATCACACTTACATGTTGAATCTAATGAACAAAAACTGACAAATGATATAGAACTGGAAACATGGATACATGAACAGACTGGCCAGTGCCCAAGGGGAGGGGGAATGGTGACTGGACAAAGATGGTGAAGGGATTAGCTAAAGAATGTATATGCATACTCATGGAAATAAACAATATTTTGGTGAAGGCCAAAAGAGGGGAGGCTGGAGTGGGTAGAGGTGGGCAAATGGAGAAAAAAAAAGAGACCTTAAAAAATGTCAACATTAATTTTTTTAATAAAAAAAGAAACTCCTACTATAAAAATTAATTTCAAGGTCTATTTTCACTTTGCAACTATTAGTATTGTCACAATGTTTTCCTTAATTGACTTGTGCCTCTTTCAAGTTAGAAGTCCCCATTCCATAGATCATTTTCTATCCTCTATTACTACTATTCCTTGCTTACAATGCTATCAGTTTATAATAATCAATGTTTAAGTTATATTAATAATGTGGCAGATACAGAGATTTAATATTTTTAGTTATATTGTTTTAATTTCATACTTTTATTTGTGTTTTTAGAAAGAACATGATTTTTTGTTTTTTCCCTCATTAAATAAGGGATTTCTTAGAACAACAGTTACCTTTTTGCATAGAAGATAAATTCTATGTAATTGTTTTTTCAGGAATCAAATTAAAGGTTACCTCCCTCATAACTTCAAATGGTTATTTGCCTTTGGGTAATAAATAACTTTGTTGTGATAATTTAACTTACGTCCTGGTATATCTAGAAGTGATTATGGCTGCAGTGTTGTCATTTGTATAAGCTGCACCTCAAAGAAAGTTAATTTATAAGAATGTATTGCAGAATATGAGGGAAATGTGAGATTTTAATTCCCTATAACACAATAAGCTTTAATTGAAAATATATCAGTAGTGTTCAAAGTAGAAACATGTGTATCTAATTATGTGTATAAATAATAGGCTCAGATTCCAGCATATTGTAATTCTATATACCTGACTTGAGTTTTCTTAGCCAGGGACCATATTGGACATGTGTACAATAATACCCTCAGGGCTCAGACAACTGGACTGAGATGGAAGGTGTAGCTTCCTGTTTCCTTCAGTTCTCAGGGACACAGGAGACTGTGCTTCAAGTTCATGTCATTTTTCTTCTAAACTTTTGTACAACAAATGTCAGCATTTTTTCATTTCATTTCTTTCCAAACTGAGTTGGCACTGTGGAGATTGTTTGTAGTGCCCCTTTCCTACTGTAACAGCCCTTGCCTTTTTGGAAGTTAACTATGGTCCTTGTCAATGTTTCTTGCTACCTCCAATGATCCTTGTATAGAATCAGGCATTTATAAGGTTGAAAAGGAATTGGAGGGATACTTTAGGGAAAATTAACTAACAATATTTTCTAAGCAACTATAATGAGTTAACAACTGATGAGATCTTTAAACAAATTATCTGGCCCAGCTGGTGTTGCTCAGTTGGTTAGAGCACATCCAATACACCAAAAGGTGGTGGTTTGATTTAGAGTCAAGATACATACCCAGGTTACAGATTTGATATCTGGTCATGGTGCATGCGTGAGAGGCAATTGATTGATACTTCTCTCTGATGTTTCCTTTTCACATTGATGTTTCTCTCTCTCTCTCTCTCTCTCTCTCTCTCTCTCTCTCTCTCTCTCCTCATTAAAAAAGTTTTTGGTGACCTCCCTGCCCTGGAGTAATCAGAAAGAAACATAATGCAATCTCACCAAAATTTCTGTTTTATTCGAGTCTCAGTGAAGTAAAATCATTTACCCAAATTTCCACACAGGGTTGAGTGGGGATGGGGAGTGAAACAAAAATAAATAAAATTATTATCATCATAGCAATAAAAACAATGTGTTCCAATGACAGAACAAATATTTTTGTAATTGCAGACTTTTTTTATAATATATTTTATTGACTTCAGAGAGGTCGGGCAAAAGAGAGAGATAGAAACACCAATGATGAGAGAGAATCATCAATTGGCTGCCTCCTGCATATCCCACTCCTCCACTGAGGATTGAGCCTGTAACCTGGGAATGTTCTCCGACCTGAAATTAAACTATATTCTCCTGGTTTATAGGTCAAGACTCAAACATTGAGCCAACCCAGCTGGCCAGACTTTTTTTTAGATGCAATATAAGTCAAATTCTATTTTTACTTTCAGTAGACAGTGGAGTTGTTACCACACAAAAGTCCATACATGATATCTTTTTAAATACACACATAGAATGCTATCAAAGTGTTGACCCCTTCTTAATCCCCCCCTCCCCCAACACATACATAGACACAAGAGTACTCTTAGTAATACCATTTGCTACACTGTGGGTTAGGAACACTTTTAGCAATGATCTAGATTCCACTGTGAAAGCTATTTGCATGTGGACCCCACAGTCTCTACTGAATGAGCCAGAGGGAACTACATAAATCAGTGGTTAGAAATATTAAAATTCTTGCAAGAAAAATATGTGAGAAATTATTGGATGAGCCTCAGTAGCAAGCAGCAAAGGGACCCTGATGTTATTTTAAAACAGATGTTTCTAAACTTCTGGTGCAGGGGTAAGGGACAGAATATGTTTTCAAATTGATTTTAAGCATTTTTATTGTCAAAACTAAACAAAATTGTGGGTAAAATATCTACTGTACACATTATACCATAGACATATAGCAACATATATTTGTTTCTTGGTGTTCTTTTTGTTTAATGAATTCCCCCCCTCCTGCAAATAATTCATAATTCTGTCCTTTTAAAAAAAAACATATCCTTAATATTTTTATCTGTTTTATACCAATTCAAGATCCAACTGGTCTAAGGGAACTCCTCCAACAATCTAAGTTTTTTTATTACTCTCATTTTAGTCTATCTAAAACATTTTGACACTTAAACATCTACAATCTTTGCAAGAAATATATTTTTTCTTATCTCTATCTCCTTCAAGTTCTTCAACATTTAAATTTTACTTCTGTCATTGCACATTCATTTTTGTTTATGCCAATGATTTGTGGTCTGTGTGCATAGTTATCTCTATAACTAGGTAACATATTTGTGAGATATAACATCTTTGGAACCAAAGTAGATATCAAGCCTTTACACCCAAAGACTCAAAGCAGTGCCTTGAAGAAGTATAATTCCAGCATATTTTGAGGAACATATGAGGCCTTAGTTAATTATTTTATGAGCCTAACTCATATTTTCAATGAGATCATCAACTGAAAGAACAAAAACTATGTATTTGACTCCCTCTGTTACTTGACAAATAGCAGATATTTAAAATTAATACAAATGAGTTGAAATAAGGTAAGAGATTATCACAGTGGGAAATCTGTGTTCAGCATTATGCTCTGACTACCTGCCACTAATATTGACTGAATATATACTATTTGTTAGACACTATCTCACATAGTTTTCATTCATTACATCATTTAGTTGTTTCTCCTACTTATGATGTTGGTATAATTATTGCCATTTAGAGATAAGAAAATGGAAGCACAATAAGGTAATTTGAACAAGTTTATGCTGCTCAAAACTAATATAGCTGGTATTTGAATCAAAGTTGTCTGACTTTAAAATTAAGCAACTAATCATAAGTAATCTATATAATGTATGTCCTATAGAATTCAATAATAAATGTTTACATTTTTATTAAGTTAAAAGTTACAGGTAGTAAAATTTATTCTCCTTAGACTATTGTACTGAGTTTAGATTAATGTATGTAGTCATATAACCAACAAAATGAAGATGTAAAATAGTTCCATTATCTGCATTGATGGATGAGGAGAACATTATGCTAAGTGAAATAAGCCAGTAAGAGAAAGACAAGTATCATACAATTTTACTTATATATGTGATATTTAAAGAACAAACTAAACCGACAGGCAAAATAGAGACAGACTCATAGATAGAGAGCAGGCTGACAGCTCAGGGATAGGAGAAATTGGAGAGGTGGAGGAATTTACAAAAAAAGAGATAAAGATCTTATGGACATAAACACTATATGGCAGGGAGTGCACAGGTTGATTCATCCTCCCTCAACCGCAGGTGCTCCCAGCTCGGAAATGGCGGGATTTGGTGCTATAGAGAAATTTTTGGTTGAGTACAAAAGTGTAGAGGAGAAGAAACTGGCAGAGTACAAATGTAACACCAACACAGCAATTGAACTAAAATTAATTCGTTTCCCCGAAGATCTTAAGAATGATATTAGAACTTTCTTTCCTGAATATGCCCATCAACTCTTTGGGGATGATGAAACTGCTTTTGGTTACAAGGGTCTGAAGATCTTGTTGTACTATATTGCGGGTAGCCTGTCAACAATGTTCTGTGTTGAATATGCATCCAAAGTTAATGAGAACTTTGATTGTGTAGAGGCAGATGATGTCAAGGGCAAAATTAGACAAATCATTCCACCTGGATTTTGAACAAACACAAATGATTTTCTTTCTTTACTGGAAAAAGAAGTTGATTTCAAGCCATTTGGAACCTTGCTCCATACATACTCTGTTCTAAGTCCAACAGGGGAAAACTTTACCTTTCAGATATACAAGGCTGACATGACATGTAGAGACTTTCGAGAATATCATGAAAGGCTTAAGACCTTTTTGATGTGGTTTATTGAAACTGCTAGCTTTATTGACATGGATGATGAAAGATGGCACTACTTTCTAGTATTTGAGAAGTATAATAAAGATGGCACTATGCTCTTTGTGACCGTAGGCTGCATGACAGTCTATAATTACCATGTGTACCCAGACAAAACCCACCCATGTGTAAGTCAGATGCTGATATGGACTCCATTTCAAGGTCAAGGCCATGGTGCTCAACTTCTTGAAACAGTTAATAGATATTACATTGCATCGACTTCTGTTCTTGGTATTATAATGGAAGATCCATCTGAAAACTATGTGAACTTAAGAGACTTTGTACTTGTGAAGCTTTGTCAAGATTTGCCCTGTTTTGCTCAGGAAAAGTTAATGCAAGGATTCAATGAAGATATGGCAATAGAGGCACAACAAAAGTTCAAAGTAAACAAGAAACATGTTAGATGGGTTTATGAAATTCTTTGCCTACTGGTAACTGACATGAGTGATGCTGAACAATACAGAAGTTATAGATTAGATATTAAAAGAAGACTAATTAGCCCATATAACAAAAAGCAGAGAGATCTTGCTAAAATGAGAAAATGTCTCAGACCAGAAGAACTGACAAACCAGATGAACAAAATAGAATTAAACATGCAACATGAACAGCTGGAAGAAAGCTTTCAGGATCTTGTGGACGATTACCAACGTGTTATTGAATGCCTTGCTCAAGAGTAAAGATTATACTGCTCTGTACAGGAATTTTACAAATTTCTGTACATTGTGTGGTAAAAAATATAATTTTAAAATCTTGTAAAATTTTACTTACATTAAAAGTTATCCATCTTATTTTTAGTTGAATATTTTCTTTTGGAGAGATTGCATATTTTAAAATACTACTTAGAACCTATGAGCATATATTACATTTACCACTGCAATTGCTTGCTTCTTAAGCAGTATAATAAATGCTTAGCTGTGATAAAAAAATAAATAGTATGGTGAATGCAGCAGGAAAGGAATGAGTGAAGGTGGAGTAGGGTATATGGAGCATAAATGGTGATGGGGGAAAAAAGAAAATAAATTTAAAAAAATTAAATCTAGACATGGATGCTCACTTTCACCACTCTTGTTCAACATAGTACTAGAAGTTCTAGCCATAGTAATCAGACAAAAAGAAAACATAAAAGGCATCCAAATTGGAAGGGAGGAAGTAAAAATCTCATTATTTGTGGGTGACATGATATTTAACAAAGCAAACTCTAAATACTCCAGCAAAAAACCTGCTAGATTTAATAAATTAATTCAGAAATATAGCAGGATACAAAATTAATGCCAAGAAATATATGGATTTTTATATACCAATAGTGAACTCCAAGAAAGAGAAACTAAAAAACAACAACAATCCAATGGCCATTTCCACAAAAATTAAAACACTTAGGAATAAACTTACCCCAGGAGGTAAAAAAAAAAAAAACTATACTCAGAAAACTATAGGAGGTTGAAAAGAGAGATAGAGGGAGATATAAACAAGTGGAAGAATATACTATCTCAATGGATTGGTAGAATCAACATCATTAAAATGTCCATATTATCCAAAGCAATCTATAGATTCAGTACAATCCCCATTAAAATACCATGGCATATTTCACAGATCTAGAACAAACATTTCAAAAATTTGTATGGAACCAAAAAAAAGACCTTAGAGAGAAAGAACAAAGTTGGAGGAATCACAATATCAGATATCAGGCTGTACTACAAAGCCAGTGTACGCAAAACACCCTGATACTGGCACAAGAACATATATATAGATCAATGGAACATAACAGAGAACACAGAAATCAAGCCAACCCATTACTCTCAATTAATATTTTATAAAGGAGGTGAGGCCATACAATGGAGTAAAGATAATCTCTTTAACAAATGCTGTTGGTAAAATTGACAGGTACATGTAAAAAAAAAATAAAAGTAGAGCACCAAGTTACACCATACACAAGAATAAACTCAAAATGGATAAAACTTAAATGTCAATCATGAAACCATAAAAATCACTGGGAAGAAACCATAGGCAGCAAAATATCAAATATCAGTCATAGCAATATGTTTCCTAATACATCTCCTACGGGGGGTGGGGGAACACTAAGGAGAAAATAATTAAATTGGGCTACATCAAAATAAAAATCTTCTGCACAGCAACAGAACCATCAACAAAATGAAGAGAGAGCCCACTGCATGGGAGAATATATTTGCCAATGATACATTTCATGAGAGGTTCATCTCCAAAATATACAAGAAACTCATACAGCTTAACAAAAGGAAAACAAAAAGTTCAATTAAAAAAATGGCAAAGGACCTAAATGGACACTTCAAAGTGGAGACACAGGTGGCCAAGAGATGTGAAAAAATACTCAAAGTCACTAATCATCAGAGAGATGCAAATCAAAATGACAATGGCTATCATCAACAAATCAACTTATGATTAGTGTTGGCGAGAATGTAGAGAAAAGGGAATCTTAGTATACTGCTAGTAGGAATACAGATTGATGCAGTCACTGTGGAAAACAGTATGAAGTTTCCTCAAAAAATTAAATATGGAATTCCCATTTGACCCAGTGATCCCACTTGTAAGAATATATCCTAAGCAATCAAAGACACCAATCAGAAAGAACATATGCACCCTATGTTCATAGCAGCACAATTTATAATAGCTAAGATTTTGGAAACAACTCAAGTGCCCGTCAGAAATTGAGTGGATAAAAAAGTTGTGGTATTTTTACACAATGGAATACTAGGCAGCTGTAAAAAAAGGAACTCTTACCATTTGCAACAGCATGGATGGACTTGGAGAGTATAATGCTAAGGAAAATAAGTCAATCAAAAAAAATAAGTATCAAATTATCTCACTCAT
The DNA here is from genome assembly GCA_004026665.1 of Murina feae. Lineage (NCBI taxonomy): Eukaryota > Metazoa > Chordata > Mammalia > Chiroptera > Vespertilionidae > Murina > Murina feae. The sequence continues at coordinate 2,360 of PVJC01048912.1, read as the reverse complement.
ATGTGGAGTCTAATGAACAAAATAAAATGATGAACAAAATACATCCAGGGACAAAAGCATAGAACAAATTGTCAAATCTCAGAGGTTGTCTGGGTAGGAAGAGATCAACCAAAGAATTTGTATGCATACATACATAACCCAGGGACACAGACAATAGGGTGGTGAAGGCCTGGGGTGTGGAGCAGGGGAGTTCTAAAAGGGAGAATTGGGGCAAAAAGGGGACATATATAATAATTTCAACAATAAATATATTTTTTAAAAAACTAGTTCTATCATCCCACAAAATTTCCCCATTCTGCTTTGAAGTCAACCCTTCTTTCTATCCTAAGATTTGGTAACCACCTGTTCTATCCTTATGAGTTTGATTTTTAAAAAATATATTTTATTGATTTTTTACAGAGAGAGAGGAAAGGAGAGGGATAGAGAGTTAGAAACATCGATGAGAGAGAAACATGGATCAGCTGCCTCCTACACACCCCCTACTGGGGATGGGCCCACAACTCAGGTACATGCCCTTGACCAGAATCGAACCTGGGACTCTTGAGTCCACAGGCCAACGCTCTATCCACTGAGCCAAACTGGTAAGGGCATGAGTTTGATTTTTTTTATGGAATTATATAATAGGTGGCTTCTGAGTCTGGCTTTTTTCACCTAGAATATTTTTGAGATTATATATATACTAAAGGCTTGGTGTACAAAAATTTGTGCACTCGGGCAGGTCTCTCAGCCCAGCCTGTACCTTCTCGCAGTCTGGGACCCCTTGGGGGATGTCCACCTGCTGGTGTGCCTGGCCAACCTGGGTGAGGGTCTGATGGCTGTTTGCAGGCTGTCCAAGGCCCCCCAGTGGAAACCCTCACCCTATAGGGGTGTGGCCAGCCTGGGTGAGGGGCTGAGGGCTGTTTTTAAGTTGCCCACAGCTCCCATTGACCCAACGTCCCAGCATCCAGGCTGGCTGGAAGCAGGTTTTTGGGGTTTATCTTCTATAATTGAAATTTTGTTGCCTTGAGCGGAGGCCTAGTCAGGCAATGAAGCCTCCTGTTTGCTTCAACTCCGTGGCTTCTATAGTTGAAACATTGCTGCCTTGAGCAGAGGCCCAGCTGGCCTAGGCAGGCAGTTGCAATGGAAGCCTCCTGTTTGCTCTAGCTCCGTGGCTGCCAGCCTCCATCTTGGCTGGGTTAATTTGCATACAGCTGTTCTGATTGGCTGGTGGGTGTGGCTTGACTGGTGGGCATGGCTTAGGTGCCTCAGAGTGATGGATAATTTGCATATTACTCTTTTATTAGATTATATATATATATATTTAAATGTTTTTATTGACTTTTTACAGAGAGGAAGGGAGAGGGGTAGAGAGTTAGAAACATCTAAGAGAGAAACATCCATCAGCTGCCTTCTGCACACTCCCCACTGGGGGTGTGGCCGCAACCAAGGTACATGCCCTTGACTGGAATTGAACCTGGGACCTTTCATTCTGCAGGCCGACACTCTATCCACTGAGCCAAACCGGTTAGGGCAGGATTCATCTATATTTTGACTCATTTTTGTTGCTGACTAATATTCCATGCTATAAACAAATTTTCAGTTCATTCATTCACCAGTTGAAGGACAACTGGAAAGTTTCAAGCTAATGATGATTATTAATAAAGCCACTATAAATATTCGCATACAAATTTTTGTGTCAAAATAAGTTTTTGTTTTATTTATAAACTAGGAGTAATATTAATTAATTATTTATTAAATATTATATTTTTTAAAATCCTCACTCTTGAACATGATTTTATTACTTTTAGAGAGAGAGAAAGGGAGAGAGAGAGAGAGAAAGGAAAAAAAAACATTGATATGAGGGTAAAACATAGATTGGTTGCCTCTTGCATGTTCCCTGCCCAGGAAATCAAACCTAAGACCTTTCTTTTCTTTTTTTTTCTTTTTTTTTAATTTCATTGCTTAAAGTATTACAACAAGTGATAGATAAGTATTACAACAGATGATAGATAGATCTCCATTTTTTCCCTTTGCCCTTCCCCCCCTCCTCCCTAACCCCCAGTTTCTTGTGTCCATTGATTATGCTCCTATGCATGCATGCAAGTCTTTCAGTTGATCTCTTAATTCCCCCCGAACCATCCCCAGCCTTCCAGCTGTAGGATGATAGACTGTTCAAGGCTGGTCTGTCTCTGTATTTGTTTATGTTTATCATTTTGTAATGGTCTTTATTATCCATAAATAAGTGAGATCATGTGGTATTTTTCTTTCATTGATTGGCTTATTTCACTTAGCATAATGCTCTCCATTTCCATCCATGCTGATGCAAATGGTAAGAATTCCTTCTTTTTTACAGCAGCATAGTATTCCATTGTGTAGATATA
>PVJC01048911.1:0-12372 GCA_004026665.1 Murina feae | reverse complement strand
TCTGATTGGCTGGTGGGCGTGGCTTACCCTGTCTCGGAGAAACGGTTAATTTTAATATTTTGCTTTTATTAGTTTAGATGGTGAATAGCAATATTAAAATACTAGGGGCCTGGTGCACAAAAGTTTGTGCACTCAGGAGGTCCCTCAGCCTGGCCTGTGCCCTCTCGCAGTCTGGGACCCCTCAGGGGATGTCCACCTGCTGGTGTGCCTGGCCAGCCTGGGTGAGGGGCTGATGGCTGTTTGCAGGCTGGCCAAGCCCCCCAGTGTGGACCCTCACCCCATTTGGGTGTGGCCAGCCTGGGTGCGGGGCTGAGGGCTGTTTTCATGTTTTCAGGCTGCCTACAGCTCTCATTGACTCAACGTCCCAACAAGGGTGGCTGGAAGCAGGTTTCTGGGGTTTATTTATCTTCTATAATTGATACACTGTTGCTTTAATCCCAGGCCTAGGCAGATAACAAAGCCTACTGTTTGCTTCAGCTCTGTGGCTTCTATAATTTAAAGAATGTTGCCTTAGTAGAGGCCCAGCCAGCCTAGGCAGGCAGTTTCCTCCATCACTGGTGCAATGGAAGCCTCCAGTTTGGTTCAGCTCCTTGGCTTCTATAATTGCAACTATGTTGCCTTGAGCAGAGATAGGTCTAGTCGGCCTAGGCAGACAGTTTACTCCTGGTGCAATGGAAGCTTTCTGCTTACTCTAGCTCCATGACTGCTGGCCTCCATCTTGGCTGGGTTAATTTGCATACAGTCGCTCTGATTGGTTGGTGGTCGTGGCTTAGGCATCCTGTAGAAACAGTCAATTTCAATATTACTTTTTTATTAGATTAGATTTATTCTAATTAATTTCATTCCAATGTGCATGAATCTGTGCACCAGGCCACTAGTATCATTAATAATACTGTATGATTATTTGAAATATGATCAGTAGATCTTAAAGATTCTCATAATAAGAACTAAAGCTGTTACTATATATGGTGACAGACATTAACTAGACTTATCATGGTAATCATTTTGCAACATATACAAATATCAAATAATCATGTTATACTCCTGAAACTAATATAATGTTATATGTCAATTATACCTTCATAGATAAAAGTTTCCAGTAATAATGAGGTAGGTGTTAGGGATGAACATTTATTTCCCAGTGCTACTGCTTCCATGTGGAGAAATGTTAGAAAATAACTTCCTGCCTTTTGTCCACATCCACTCTTATTTACTTCTTACCATGAGAGCAGGAAGTTTGACCTTTACTGATGAATCTAGGAGTGCATTTCTTCCTTCTTGGATCTCAGAGCTGTAGGTTGAGTGCATTCTGGTATGGGGAAGGTTTGTCCTATAGAATAGACCTGCCAGGGGGTCAAGTAAATTCAGGAGGAGGGGTGTATCAGTAAATCCATTTGTCAGATAAAAATCACTCATATTCTCAAAAGCTTATTGGTTGTAAATAAAATGGTTGGAAGTTAATAAGCTCTGCCATGATGAATATAAAAGTTTTGTAGGATCAAATGAAGTAAGGTATGTAAAACTGATGTCATTATATACTGATGCAATTGATTACATTTCTATTGCACAAGACTTTAAACAACTTTAGAGAATATAGCATTTTTATATTTCTTATTTTCTAAATACCACATAGTTAGGCACACACACACAAAAAAAGATTACTGAATAATTGTTAATCAGTAGATTGAAGGCATGATACTGTAAAGGCAGTATAATGTCCACTTAATTTTCCACCTATTTGCTCCCTCTTTCTTCCCTAAGAGAAGCAGTTGTCAACAACTAATATAATCAATGAGTGTAGTAGTTGAACACCAACTAGATATTTGCTCAGACTCATGCTAGACACTGTGGAGTTATAAAGCATGAGACTTAGGCCCTGTTCTTTAGAAATACTATCTTAATATATAAAATTTCAGGGTCCATTATGATCAGAAGTTTGACCAACCAGAAGTCAGTCTTGTAGTCAGCTGGGTTGCTGTGGCAACCCAGCACTGACTGCTGCAGCTGCAAGTGGTGACCCAGCACTGACTGCTGAGGAGGCTGCAAATCAGGCCTGGAGAGAGGCCTGAAGAGAGAAGCAGGGTCTGATCTGTAGCCTGTGTGGCAGCTGTAGATCAGCACTTGCCTCTCTCTTTCTCTCCAGGCCAGGCCAGCAGCTGCACCTTCGTTTCTCTCCAGGCCTCCACTGGGGCTGCTGAGCAGCCACACTTTTCTGATCAGGCCCTATTGATAGACCCAGAGATGCTGACTGGCATAGAAACCAACCAATCAGAACCAAATTGGCCAGCAGAGGAGGACAGTTGGGGGCAGAATCAGGCTGGCAGGGAAGGGCAGTTGGGGGTGAGATCAGACCAGCAGGGGAGGGCAGTTGGGAGCAACCAGGCCAGCAGGGGAAGGTAGTTGGGGGCAATCAAGATGGCAGGGGAACAGTTAGGTGTTAATCAGGCCATCAGGGGAGCAGTTGGGGGGTGATCAGGTTGGCAGGCAGAAACAGTAAGGGCCAATCAGGCAGACAGGCAGGCGAGCAGTTAGGAGCCAGCAGTCCCGGATTGTGAGAGAGATGTCTGACTGCCGATTTAGGCCCGATCCCACAGGGCTCCCAGATTGGAGAGGGTGCAGACTGGGCTGAAGGACAACTCCCCCTCTCCTCCCAGTCCACAAATTTCATTCACTGGGCCTCTAGTTGTAAATAATGCTGCAATGAGCATGGAGGTTCATATATTTTTTTCAAGTTAGTGATATTTATTTCTTAAGGATAATTACTGAGAAGTAGAATTGTTGGATCATATTTTTATTTTTATTTTTTTGTGGAACCTGAATATTGTTTTCCATAGTGGCAATACCAATTTACATTCCCACCAATAGCACATGAGGATTCCTTTTCTTTCTCATCTGCCATCTTCAACATTTGTTAATTGTATTTTTTATAATTCCCATTCTAATAAGTGTGATACGATATCAATTTTTTGTTTTATTTTGCATTTCCCTGCTAATGAGTGATGTTGAGTGGATTTTCATGTAACTGTTGGCTATCTGTATGTCTTCTTTGGTGTAATGTCTGTTCAGATTCTCTACCCATTTTTAAACCATATTGTTTGTTTTTTGTATTCTGTTGTATGAATTCCTTATATTTGTTAATATTAACTCCTTATTGGATAAACGATTAGCAAATATTTTTTACCATTTAGTAAGTTATCTTTTTATTTTGATTATGGTTTTCTTTGCTGTGCAGAAGCTTATTAGTGTGATATAGTCCCACTTGTTTATTTTTACTTTTGTTGTCTTTGTTTTTGGTGTCAAGTCTAAAAAATCATAACCAAGACCTATGTCAAGGAGCTTACACTATGTTTTCCTCTAGGTTTTTTTATGGTTTCAGGTCTTACTTTTCAACTCTTAAATCTATTTTGGCTGTCCAGTTTTTCCAACATAATTTTTGAATAAACTGTCATTACCTTATTTGTCAGTTATTAAGTGATTATATACGTGTGAGTTCATTTGTCAATTATTAAGTGATCAAATACATGTGAGTTCATTTCTGGGCTCTCCATTCTATTCCATTGATTGATGTGTTGTGTCTTCTTTAATACCACATGTCATGCCTTTTTGATTACTAGAGCTATGTAATATAGATTGAAATCAGGAAGTGTGATGCTTCCAGCTTTGTTCTTTTTTTAAATATATATTTTATTCATTTTATACAGAGAGGAAGGGAGAAGGATAGAGAGTTACAAACATCAATGAGAGAGGAACATCAATCAGCTGCCTCCTGCACACCCCCTACTGGGGATGCGCCCACAACCAAGGGCACATGCCCTTGACCGGAATCGAAGCTGGGACCCTTGAGTCTGCAGGCTGACACTCTATCCACTGAGCCAAACTGGTCAGGGCAGCTTTGTTCTTCTTTCTCAAGATTGTAGTGGTGATTTGGTGTATTTTGTTACATGCAAATTTTAGGAGTGTTTCTTCTATTTTTGTGAAAGAGGCCATTGGAATTTTGGTGGAGATTGTACTAAATCTGTATATTGCTTTGAGTAGTATTGTTAATTTAGCAATATTATTCATCCAATCCATGAGCTCAGAATTGGAATATCTTTTCATAGATCCGTGTCTTACTCAATTTACTTTAGCAGTGTTTTATAGATTTCAATAAAGGTCATCCACTGCCTTGCTTAAATTTATTCTTTGGTATTTTAGTCTTTTTATGCAATTATAAATGGGATTATTTTCTTAATTTCTCTGCTAATAGTTCATCATCAGTGTACAGAAATGCAGCAAATCTAATATATTGATTTTTGTGTCTGCAAATTTACAGAATTTATTTCTTTGTTCTAAGATAAGTTTTATTATATAGTATTTAAGATTTCCTATACATTATATAATGTGACCTGCAATAGTGACAGTTTTACTTTTTTACTCATTTAAAAGTTGGGTGCAATTTATTTCTTTACTTATTTATCCCTTTATTTTTTTAATTGTTCTGGCTAAGACTTCCAATAATACATTAAATAAAAGTGCCAAGAGTGAACATTTCACCCGCTTTTGACAAGTGAGGAAACCGAGGTTCTGAGGGATAGTTCATGGTTGCACAACCAGGATGTGTCAGAGCTTGGGCTGAAACACAGTCTCTTAAATCTAAGCTTAGTTTTCTATCCACCACGCCATGCTGCCTTAGGGTATAACAGATGTTCCCTGCCTTTCACCACTGGTATCACATATCACATATGTCATCGGTAGCAGTCTGAGAATATGAACTCTAGTGTTTGCCATTTGAGGCCTTCACCTCACAAAGGGATTTTATGTAAACCAATACCATGCAGATTTCTAAAGCAGACCATGAGAAAAGTTTCTAAAAGAAATTTCACATACGAGCATGAGAACACTTTTCATTACAGCATAGCTATGCATAGCATCAGTAGTCAAGACAATGTTTGTTGGTTTAAATAAAGGAGACAACTTCAGTTTTGCTGCATTTAATAAGAATAAAACCAATCATCTTGGAAGAAGGATGCAATCAATGCTCCTTATCTCTGTCCAATCTTTGAGGCCATGTAGAGTAAAGGCTATAAGCACAAACTGAAATCTTTCCCAGAGGTTTCTCAGCAGACTATCCCTGATGTCTCATTGGCCAGACTGCATCTACTAATTCCTAAATCCATTATTGACAAGGAGAATGAATGGAATTTCAGTGATTGGCTTAGTCTTTTCAGAACTTACTCTGGTCTGAGAGGAAACCAGGTTTTGTAGGGTAAACAAAATTGGGTTTCCTGTAGCTATAAAGAAGGGAAATATATACAAAATAGGTAACCAATAATACTCACATGGTTCTTTCCAGAAAGAAATGTCTAAACATTATCATCAGTGCAAACCTTTGCAGTTTTATCAGTATATTATTACAACTTCGAGGCTTTTCAAAGCAGATAAAACTATTCAGAAATCCTTCTTTTAGACGTCAGCTTTCCTTTTTGTACATACACCACCCTCACTGTAATAATTCCAATTTTAATTGACCTAAAATGCTTTGGTTCTTCAATACATTGGTCATTGTCATTTTCTGCCTACCAATATAGCTACAAAAAAAAATACAGGCTCAAGTGCAAGATTGAGGAAATACAGTTGTGTTGGGCTTAAAAGAAAATCTTCAAATAAACCCTAGCTGGGTGGTTCAGTTGATTGGAGGGCTGCCCCATACACAAAAACGTTGCAGGTTCAATCCCTGTTTGGAGCATGTACAGGAGGTAATTGATCAATGTTTCTCTCTCACATTGATGTTTCTCTCTCTCTCTCTCTCTCTCTCTCTCTCTCTCTCTCTCTCTCTCTCTCTTTCTCTCTCCTCTCTCTCTCTTCCTCTCTTCCTCCCTTCCTCCCTCTCTTTAAAACATATCCTTGGCCTTAGCTAGTTTGGCTCAGTGGATAGAGCATTGGCCTGGGAACTGAAGAGTCCCTAGTTCAAGTCCAGTCAAGGTCACGTGCCTGGGTTGCAGGCTCGATCCCCAGTGGGGTGCATGCAGGAGGCAGCCAAACAATGATTCTCTCTCATCCTTTATGTTTCTATCTCGCTCTTCCTCTCCCTTTCTCTCTAAAATCAATAAAAATATATTTTAAAAAATAAAACATATCCTTGGGTGAGGATTTTCTTTTAAATATCCAAATAATTTTTAATATGTAATTTATTTGATTAACATCCCCTTAGAAGGCTAATGATTTATAGTCAGTGAAGTTGAACAACAGCAATAAAAATGTATGTGTTCCAGTTTATATTTGAATTTTTTTTTGTAGCTATAGGGTGCTTGGAAATTGTTTTTAAAAAGTTAGATTGCAATTGTCAGCTGAGAGAAAAAGTTGGTCTTCTGTTTTCTTTTTTTAAATTTTGTTTTATTGCTTAAAGTATTACAAAGAGTGTTAGATAAGTCTCCATTTTTTCCCTTGACCTTCCCCCCTTCTCCTCTACCCCCAATGTCTTGTGTCCATTGATTATGCTTATATGCATGCATACCAGGCCTTCAGTTGATCTCTTAACCACCCCCTCATGATCCTCCAAAAGAAAAATACCACATGATCTCTCTCATTTATGGATAATAAAGAACATTATAAACCAAAGAACAAAAATAAATACAGAAGCAGAGCTGCATCGAACAGACTGTCAAACTACAGCGGGAAGGAAGAGATCAACAAATAATTTTGTTTTGAATTTTCAATAATTTTAGCCAAATGAAATCTCAACTTTGGATTCATCAGTAGTCATTTTTAAAACATTGTTTCTTAAAGTATTTTATAAAAACCTTTAACAATGTGAAATTTTGATAAAGTTTTCCTGGGTTTGGTTTTTTTTTTCCTTGAAGAGTCAGTGTATTATTAACAACTACAAATAAAACCACAAAATGCTCTATTTGGCTTTAAATTCAGGAAGTATCCATTTCATTTCTAAAAGTGGCATCACTTCAACTATCTATAGGTAGTACTGATAAAAGATTCTATTTGTTTAATTTCATAATCCAGAAAACATAAGTTTGCTTTTATTACTGGCTCAAATTATATAGCTGAATGTGAAATTTCCACCTTTACAAGGAGTAAAGTAATAAAACAAGTTGATTGACAAGGAATTTAATGGGGACCAAAATCCCCCAAGGACTCACAATGCTTTCTGTAAGACAGATCATCCAGCATGGCATAAGATCATTTCTACCAAAATTGGGTGGTATTAAGGCTAAGGCAATCTTTGTGAGTAAATATTTAATTACATTAATATTAAAATAAGACATTTGTATAAGCTGATAAATTTAAATTTGGAAGTGAATACCTGAAACCTGCTAGCAAGAGCCCAGGTAATACTGAGAGCCCAGATTTAAGGGTTTCTAACAAAAGCAGGTACTATCCTTTTATTATGAATTCTATGAGTTTGCACAGGCCAGTATTCAACTAGTAACAAGATTATGGGTGAATGATAGGTTACTCTTGTGATATCTATTAATTGAAGGAAAAGTACCTTATAGTATTTTCAGAATCTTTTTTTGCATTGGCAACCTTGCCAGAGCAAGACAGTGGATTTAGGAAGATCCAAAAGTAAACAATGGAAGTTAGAACATATAAGAAAAATGTCAGAGGATTGAAATAGGAAAAAGCGGTCAGTATCATAGAAGCTTGGGAGCAATCCAAGAGGACTAGCTACTTGTGTAAGTTATATTTTCTTCAACCTGCATATCAACTGGAGTATTGAATAACACGTCTTGGCCTCTTAGATTTATATGTTGCACTTTCTATGTCTGAAGTCAATATCCCCTAATATGAAAAAAAACAGAGTACTTATAGGGTTGGGGGAATAAGAAAGGGGCCCAAATTCTTGGATGTAAGGTATAGAAGAACTGAAGAACAAGATCACAGAAGAGTTACCAGTAAGCCTGCCTTGATGCCATTATACTACATTCCAGCTATTAAATTGATCTTTTAAAAAATGTAGAGAATTGACTGAAACCTCCTGATAGACTATAGGTAATTTAATAGAAGGGCCAAGGAACGAAGAAACTTTTCACTTCTTTAAATTTTGTCTCATTAAACCATAACACCCCTGTTTCCCTATGCCTAATGCAAATATGAAACTGCTTTCTTTGTAACTCATTTAGGAAATAATACTTTTACTAAACAGTTAGTGGCTTTTCTCCTCTATATACAGGGTAGGAGGAAAGTAGATTTACACTTGATCATATGGAAAATAATAAAATCCTATATACTAAAGATGTAACATGCAAATGGTCTTTACGCCATGAAGCTTAAGGACCTACCACATAAAGACTGGATCAGGGATCAGCAGGAGGGTGAGGCAGGGAACTACAAGTGGGTGTCAGAGAGCTACAGCAGGGGGCAGGGCAGCAAGCTATGAGGGGGGAGGGGAGAGGAGAAGTGGGCGGAGAGCTACTGGGCAGCAGCAAGCTACTGGTGAGCTACTGGGGCACAGATATGTGCACAGGGATACTAGTAATAATAAATAACAATACCAAAATAAACTGTTTTGCATACTCACAGCTATAAAATTTTGATACTCACAACTATAAACTTTTGTCCCACCCTGTGTATTTACCATTAGACACACCTTTCTATCCTTCTCCAACACCCAGGCTGGCAAATCTTGATTATTTACAGACATTCATTAGAAAATTAGTCATGTCCCTGGGTGAAAAAATGTTGGCCTCAAGGCATAATGAAATCCAACTCATTTTTTCCTCCTTTTTTCTATAAACATAGTTTAAGGAAGAACCATCTTGTACCCCCCTTTTCTTTCCAAGCTTGCTTCTCTTTACTTCTCCACACACACACTGCCTGTCTGGGGAGTGCATAAAGTAGGCTTTCTTCTTGTGTACACAAGCCTCATTTAAGTCACTGAAGGCTATAGCAGGATTCCAGGCCTCCTTCCCAGCCTTCATTTGCATTTTAAGCAGCTTTGGCAGTCTTGATGCAGAGCTCTCCTTCAGAACTACAGCCTCTTTATTTGCTTGGGTGACATGATTGATGGATGTTCTCTCTGAATATAGACAGTGATGTTGAGTGGCAAACATGGACCCTATATTCTTTTTTATATATGCTGCTCTTTCCATCATGGCAATAGTCAGCAGAGCTAAACCTGCATTGTATGGCCCTAACTGTAAAGAGTATGTTTGTTTAGGCGTGAGGAGTTTTCCGTTTTCCCATTGTGTATTTTCTGTTTTTTAAATATATGTTTTATCGATTTCAGAGAGAAATGGAGAGGGAGAGAGAGATAGAAACATCAATTATAAGAGAATCATTGATCAGCTGCCTCCTGCATGCATCACACTGGGGATTCAGCCCGAAAGCTGGGCATGTGCTCTGACTGGGAATTGAACTGTGACCTCCTGATTCATACCCTGTTTCCCCAAAAGTAAGACATCCCCCAAAAATAAGACCTACTTACAGTCTTGCCTCTCGGTGAAATATAATGCATTGCCCCCAAAATAAGACCTCCCTGGAAATAAGACCTATCTGATAATAAGGCCTTCCCCAAACATAAGGCCTCCCTGATAATAAGCCCCCCTGAACATAAGGCCTCCCCAATAATAAGGCCCCCTGAAGCTACCATAACTCTGTTGGCCACAGTGTAGCCTGAGCAGACAGGAAGTGCGAGGTCTCTTTTAATCAGAGAGCCCACGCTGCCGCCAGGACAAGCTGCCTCCTGCTGCTCGCTCTGCCCTGACGCAGTCTGGCTGACAGTGAGTCGCGCGGGGCAGGAGTCAGGCACATTGTGTGGACACACAGATAATAAATTCCTTTTTTTTGTTGTTCAATAATAAATGTGTAACCATATTCTTCTTCATGGAAAAATAAGACATCCCCTGAAAATAAGACCTAGTGCACCTTTGGGAGCAAAAATTAATATAAGACACTGTCTTATTTTCAGGGAAGCAGGGTAAGTTTATGCTTAACACTGAGCCCTGCTAGCTTGGCACCAGTGTAGTTTCTTTTAGAAAAGCTGGAAGCAAATGCTTTGGCTTCTCTACCATCCTCTTGCTCCTTATTGACTGCCTGATAGTTGTGAATGTTATCTTCTTTAAAGGGGGTTATTTTGGGTATGGAAGAAAGATATTTGCACTAAAAAGTCCAAATTAAGAGTTATATCAGCTCCCAATTACATGAAGGAAAAATCCAAACTCCAAATTAAAGTTCCGGACATGTCTACACATCTTTATAAATGACAAGATTATTGTTACAAATATATTTGTTCCTTCTTATTGGGCCCCTAAAGAATGGCATTATCAAAATAAGTATGTTTTGAGGATTTGTTCTTTTGAAAATTATCAGAAAAAGAATAAGACCTCATGGAATCATAAAATGTCAGATGTGGAAGGAATTTCAATAGTTTGGTTCAACTCCCTCTCTCGCTGCACAATAAAGTGCCTTACTCAACATTCAGTCAGTTATCAGGAGAGGAAAACTGGAATCCCATGTTTGTTCAGCTCTTTCCACTGCAGTCTGCCACCTCCTGGGTTTAGTGCCTCCTCACACCTCACTATTGTTGATGATTAAACTTCTATTTTTCCTCCATAAAACTCTTACCACAGAAAAAATAATAAATGCCTTTGCAAATGCTATAGTGTTTTCTCTTTTCATAACTAGTTTTTCTTTCCAGGAAAATTTTATCTTTATATAGGCTTTGATGTTAATTATTTATTCCATCAGAATTTCGGATCATTGAAGTTTATAATTTGTGTGAAAGGGTTTTTTCTATTTTATTTTATTAACATGTGGTTCATCATGATTGATACACATTGCTTGGCAAACACACACACACACACACACACACACACACACACACACACACACACGGAGTTACCCTGACTGGTGACAAGAAATGAACAGGTGTGAGGGACAGTCATTGAAATCTGCAGGCTGGTCTTCAGGCAGATCCAATATCACGTTGTGATGATTTACTCTGGGCAACAATTAGCACAGGTGCTGCATCATCCAGTGTCCATTTAATATTAATCTGTCTTCAGTTCTCAACAGAAAGCGTGTTTTGCCCTCTCACATCCTGATGTATGCCCTCCATTCACTCTTCAATGCCTGTTTGGTCCCAGAGCCTGCTGCCTCCTTGACTGTGTTAGGACATCCTGCCTGCATGGTGACCATGTGGAAGTAGCAGTGATCATGTTAAGGTTAGCCTGAGGGTGTGTTCCAAGGCTTAATTTCTCTGACACTAATTGCTCTTATAAATTAGACATTAATTCAAAGCTGTTCTTTGAAGTTCACTCACTGACTGTGCACCTATTTATTACTGAGTTATAACAGAAAATTTTGCAAAAGTTAAGTTTTTGGTTTATATGTTTTTGGGGGTTTTTGTGCCTGTTCTATGAAGGAGGTTTCATGAAGGAGGTTTCATAAATCATTATGTCACCTCTTTAAATACCATATGGTCATATTTTTAAAAAGACACTTGACAAGCGGCCCCAGTACATTGGATAAAAATACTATAAAAATTTCAGAACACTTAACAGAAAACTGATATATTACGTGGTATTGTTTCTAGTAGAAACCAGGACCTCATTTATCATAAAAAATAGTCTTTGACTAAGTTCCATGCTGTATGCTGAAAACTCATCACTTTCTAGTCACAATGCAAACTGTCACTCCTATTCAGAGCTGGGAACCTAGAAATTTTAGAGGAAAATACTGCTGGAAAATGAATTTGTCCAAACAATGAATATTAAGGACAAACTCGGGCAATGAGGAATACTCTCAGAGCCTTAGTTTTATCCTGCACAAAATGAGGATATGGGCCTATAAATCTACACCTCTGTGGTATAACTTACTTATTTTTCTAGAAGCAAAAGTCTCTGTAGCTGCAATAATCTTTTGATTGGAATGGAGACTGGTTTTGCAACATCTTATTGAGTCTCTAATTATCTCTGAAGGAATTGTGAAATGCTTGGGAGGAAAAACGTACAAAACCAACTTAAAATCTTTTAAACTGAAAATAGGAGCCAACAGCATTCAGCACTTCCGTGGACTTGTGAAGAGTGCTAGGAAATTGAACAATGTGTTCTCTCTTCCTCATCTTTTATGGGATCAGTCACCATATTCTCCCAAGCCTTCTAGGGCAATATATCTTGCATCTGTTCTTTTCCATTTTCAGCACTGCCATCCTCACTGTAACTTCTTACCAGCTCACCCTCGGTTTATTTTGAAAGCCTCTTGAGCATTCTCGCCCTCTGTTCCTGTTAATCTTTGAACCTTACCTAATTCAATCTCAGAAATGCAGCTTGTTCTATTCATTGTTTTGTTTTGTTTGTTTTTTGTAGGGCACAGGGAAAGAAAAAATGAAGGAGGTGGGAGGGGCGAGAGAGGAGAGGAGAGGAGAGGAGAGGAGAG
>PVJC01048910.1:0-12367 GCA_004026665.1 Murina feae | reverse complement strand
CATCGTGGAGCGGGAAAGCAAGGCTGCAGGGGCCGGGGTCCTGCTTGGCAGCTCCCCAGACCCCTTGGCGGCACCGGGAAGTGGGAAAGGAAGGCAGCAGGGGACGGGTGAGTGGGAAAGAGTTGGCGGCCTGCTTGGCGGCTTCCCAGGTCCCTTCCGGGGATCAGGGAGCAGGAGAAGGCTGGCCTGACCACGAGGCTGGGTTTTCCCTACTTCCTGGTGGCTGGAGGAAGATGGGCAGTAGGCAAGCTTGGGAGGCAGGCCGCACCCAGCCCTGGCCACAGCTCAAAGAAAGAGAACAACATGCTGGGGAGGGCAAGAGTCTGAGAGATCAACATAGAGGGGGTGCCTGCTCCAAGCCTTGATGGTGTGCCTGGGGGCAGGCCCCCGGCAGGTAGACACACACAGGAGGACTGCTCCGAGCCTCAGATGCGGCTGGGGGCAGGTCCCCAGTGGCGACACACACACACATACACACACACACATACACAGAAGGCGCTTGGCAGACTGGGGCCATCGTAGGACATCCACTGAGGGGTCCCAGACTGTGAGGGCACAGGCCGGGCTGAGGGACTCCCTCCACCCCGAGTGCACAAATTTTTGTGCACCGGGCCCCTAGTACTTGTATAAAGAGGGAAGAAGAACAAAAGCCAAGGATGGAAATCAGGAGGAAGGTGTGCCTGATTGTTTACGAAACTTACCACCAAAAATTCTTGAGTTCCATTGTCAGAAATCGGCCAGGTTGAGGTTGTGAATATAGCATTTGGAATCAGTTCTCTTGAGGAACAGATGAAATGTTGAAGTCCCATCTTGTGTGAGGAGTGACTATATCTGAATGTCTGAAAAAGCAGCTTGAATTTAAAGGGTAATTAATTCCAAGAATTTAACAGCTCCGTTAAGAAAATGATACTTTGAGTCATAAATGGATCAAACACAAGGAATTTGTCTTTCTTTGTATGGCTGGAGAATTAGTCAGGCTTAATTAAACTTACAAATTGCTTTTTAAGGTAACTTGATCAGTGACAGGAATATAACTGCTGCTCATAAAAAGTTGAATTTGAAACAGTGGGGTGTAGGTTGAATGTTCTTTGGTGCTAGTAGGTAGATTAAGCCCAGTCTGGTCTAGTCTCTCTGAAAGCTGAAATAATCGATGTGTGAATATGTCTAAAACATTTTTTCTCTTAAGGTACCCATACATTGACCCCACTTCATAAAAAAATTCTGTTTTTCCTAATTAATACCCTGATACAGTCTGGCTGCATAAGTATACATTATGAATACTCATTTTTAATTAAACAAAAATTTAATATGCAAAGACATAATAAAAGTCTTCCCACTGTTTTTAAATAGGACTCTAGATAATTCAGCGGCCCAAAGCCAGTCTCTGTGTCTATACATATCATTGTGCATGTATGTTTATATCTGTAAAATATCTATCTGTGTTAGTTTGCTACTATTTTAGTCCACTTGTCTATCATCTGGGCAGCTTAAGCACAGAAATTATTTTTTTCTAGACATCAATAAAAATATTGAATCTCTACCCATGACATCAAATCTTTAGTTTCAGATGAAAGAAAGAACCACATACCTACGCCCAACTTAATGGCAAGGCTGAATAAATGCACTGAAGTGTCCTAAGGGTTTGTTAGAGGGCCTGACTTACTTAAATGGAGACATTATTTTAATCTGTTAGGATGCCTACCGATGAGCCTTACTCTGACAGTCCCTTTTAATAGTGCAATTTATTTCATCCATACATCCCACAGCACTCTCCATCTCCCAACCCTTCTCTACTTCTTTATTTTTCTATTGCATTTCCACCTTCTAAAACATCATATCATTAATTTTTAGATTATGTTTATAGTTTGATGCTTGTAAGCTCCAGATGGGAGTCTACACACAAATAAAACATGCTCTCACATTTGTTCAGTCATGTATTGCAAGCCCTTAGATCAGGGCCTGCGTGTAATAGGCAGGCACCACCAGACGTGGCATGACCCAACAGAATGAATGAGCAAGAGTGAAAGTACGCTCTAAGTGCTAAGCTATGAGTAATAGGTTGCGAATCGTGAGTCCTGTATTTCTGAGTAAGGGAAATATCTGCTTGGGAGTTAAAACCTGTACAGCAGTTAGCTTTTACTGCATAACAGAGCCTTACCTCCAAACCTCAATGGTGTGCAACAGTCAGGATATTATTCACAAGTCAGGGGATCAGCTAGGAGGCTGCTGAGATTGGCAGGGCTGGCTCATGTGTCTGCACTCAGCTGGCTGGTTCGGCCAGAGCGGCCGGGATGACTCGGTTTGGCTTCTCAGACCTCTCACCCAGCAGGCTAGTCCAGGCATGTTCCCGTGATCATGGCAGAGGCACCAGGAGAGCAAGCCCCGAATCACAAGCCCATTTCAATCAAGCCCTTCCTCACATTATCTGGTGATAGGCAACGGGCTGAACTGGGACAAGTGGCTGAGTTCCCAGTCTGTGTGAGATGGCTTCAGAGTTATGTGGCAAAGTTTGGAAAATTTGGGCTATTTTTATAATCTATCACAAACTGAAATATCCCCTTTTCAGATTTTGGACTAAAATGTTTACTAGTATAGACAGAGTGCCATAGGCTCTTACACATAGAAGGGACCTCTGGCTTCATTTACTCTAGAACCTGTCAGTGCAGGAATCTTCTACGTAGCATTCTGACAGCTTTTGTTGGAGTGCTGAATACAAATATGTGTGTGTGGTTTTTTTTTTAACTTTTATTTATTTACTTACTTAAAATTTCTCTTTATTGTTCAGATTATTACAGTTGTTCCTCTTTTTTCCCTCCACAGCTCCCCTCCTCCCAGTTCCCACCCCACCTTCTGTCCTTACCTCGCCCCCGCTGCTGTCCTCACCCATAGGTGTACGATTATTGTCCATTCTCTTCCCACACCCCCAACACCCTTTACACCAAAAAATTGTCAGTCCACTCCCTTTCTATGCCTCTGATTCTATTCTATTCACCAGTTTATTCTGTTCTTCAGATTTTTTATTCACTTGATTTTTAGATTTACTTGTTGATAGATATGTATTTATTGTTCATAATTTTTATCTTTTTCTTCTTCCTCTTCTCAAAGGATACCTTTCAGCATTTCATATAATACTGGTTGGGTGGTGATGACCTCCTTTAGCTTTTTTTTTTGTGTCTGTGAAGCTCTTTATCTGACCTTCAATTCTGAATGATAGCCTTGCTGGGTAAAGTAATTTTGGCTGTAGGTTTTTGCTGTTCATCACTTTGAATATTTCTTGCCACTCCCTTCTGGCCTGCAAAGTTTCTGTTGAGAAATCAGCTGACAGTCGTATGGGTGCTCTCTCTCACATATATGATGAATGGACACAATAAGGTGGAAAAACCCAGGAGTAGAAGTGGGCCAGTACTTCTGGAAAAATACAGGCTGGCTTGAGATGTGCTGGATTTCACTGAGTTATCCAGATGTAGGTTTTGTGTATGCACATGTATGTTGCAATGGCTTACGAATGCAGATGAAAGCACAACCAAATGTAAGGCTACTTTACGGTCACTGCATATATACAAAATTAACCAACAGACATTGATAATCATGCTTTTAATTTTATTTGTTATAGCTGGAATTCTGACTTAATTTTTTATGCGGAAGTAATTTGGTTGCTTATGAAGGGGTCGCTTTGGTTCTTGTCCACCTCTTCGTTTTTCAGCTCATTGTTCTTGTCCACTTACTTTTCCAAGAATGACCATGTCTCCCATTGAATGAGGACAGTTTTGTAAAGACCTGGCCAACATTTCAGAAAGGGTCTTTCTTGTTCCTATCACTTGCTTTTGTGAAAGTAAATTGTTCTTGAAGTGAGGTGAGGACCATTTCTGTGGATAGAACTTAAAAAAAATGCACAACTTTGCCCTTGCCGACGAGGCTCAGTGGATAGGGCCTTGGGCTGAGGACTGAAGGGTCCCAGGTTCAGTTCCAGTGGCAGGCTCCATCCTTGGCCCTGGTCGGGGCATGTGCAGGAGGCAACCAATTGATGTGTCTCTCTCACATCAATGTTTCTGTCTATCTCTCCCCCTCCCTTCCACTCTCTCTAAAAGTCAATGGAAAAACATCCTCCATGGAAGATTGACAACAACAACAACAAAAGCAGAACTTCGGTGGCAGTAATTGTGTGAATAAATTGTGGCTTTTGAATTCTGTAACCCTGAGACTTATGCATTCTCATGTATTTAATTTTTGATTCAGTGACTGCGGCTGGGATAATAAATGGCGTCTAGAGCTGAAATGAACTTACAGGTCACCTTGTCCACCTAGTTGTTTTTCAGTTCATTGTTCTTGTCCAACTGAAGCAGCTGGTCAGCAGCTCAGACAAGAAGCCAAGCCTCCTGACTCTTGGTTCAGTGCTCTTTTCATTGTACTGTGTGACCTAAGTGATTTAGATACTCACGAAAGATAGCAACATGCGCAAATAAGATGTTCATATCACATAGACCCAAATTATGACTTAGGAACAATTACTATGGACACAAAATATGACTATTTAACAAAAACATGAAGCAACACACTTGGCTTTGTTACTCAGCAGAAGTACCAAAAAACATTTATATGGAAAGGGTGATGGATATTTTAAAAAGAATTGCTGAATATTTAACTGCTTTATAATGCTTAATATTTCATGTAATTTAAAAGGACATTTTCCCCCCTTCAGGCCAAAGGTTTTCACTATCTTTAGATAATAATTCCAATAGCGTTGAAGAGCCTATTTTCTTTTTTAATTGTTTAGACAATTCTGGTATTAAAAAAAGGTAACTTTGTCAAGGGGAAGGAATCCTGGCTAATGGCCAAGTGTATGAGTCTGGCTTTTCCAAGGGCCCTTGGGCAGAGGACTCAATTTTTGTGAACTCTCCTTTCACATCTGAAAAATATGGGTTTAGGATTCAGTGGTCTCAAAAGCATTTTTCAAATCTTAAATTTTATGTTTGTTTTTTTAAGAATGCAAATTGTCTCATCAGAGTATTATATAAGGTTGATATTTTTTGAAAAATTATGATCTAAGTTCAGATTACTTATGGAAAGATCAGAAACTAAAGTTAAAGGTGGTATCTGCATATAAGAAACAGCCTCTGCAGTTATGCTTATATTTCCAGCCAAATTTGTAGAGCAGCTAGCAACTGCAAACACCTGTTGGAATGGACAACTATAAATCTATTCTCTTCATTAATTAGCATGGAAAAGGAATTTTTTTTTTCTGAGCAGGAGTGTCATAAAGAAGAGTTTGATGTTAATAGTGATATGAGCAGATGGTTATAATATCGTTATAAATTATTTAGCCATATAAAAGAAAGAATTCAAAAAGAAAGTTTGTTGAGATCTGACTTTGAGAAGATCACTAAGCTTTCTGTTATTAGAAATTTCGTAGTCATGCCTATACGATTTGAGTCCCAGGAGCTGGGGAAACTTGCTAATTTCTGCATTGTGGCACTGAGAAAGAAAGAGGCTAAAACGATAGTGTGAATTTGGAGAGGTTCCTGGTTAAAAAGCTTAAAAACTTACCCAACACCCTTGTGGCCAGACTTTTTGGAAATCACAGAAATATACTCCAGCCCCAAAAACCTTAAGGTAAAGCATGGAGTTATATGTGGAGAAACGTTCTGGTTACACCTAGAGGCAACATGTGCTTTAGTTTAAGGCTGGTGAACAGATAAAAATTTATGAGAAACATACAGAATTATTCTTTGTTGTTTAGATCTTTAAAAGCTTGCTTTGAAAGACCAGTTATTATTACATTTCTTTTGTTTTAACATTTTAGCGGCGTTATTTAGACAATTTTACGTAACAAATGCCAGGCCAAGTCCAAACTTCGCCTAAATCATTTACAAATTACCTTTCTTGAGCATTTACCACGTGAAGGTGTCGGAGAGACAGGCCAAATGTGGTCACTGGCTGACCACAAAGTGCAAACTACCTAATGGTGGAAAAGAGGCCATCCACTTAAAAAGATGACCAAGTCCCTCTGTTCCCTCAAGAGATCTAGGGTTAGAGTTGGCCTAGGGGTGACCGCTGTCTCAGCTCACCCACCTGTGCTAATCTTGCTGCTATCAGTGCTCTCAGGGATAGAGCAAGCTCAAGTTTGCCAGCTGGCCCTTTGTACATTGTGGTTTCAACTTCTGGCTAGTTTCTTGAGGATACGTCTTGTTGACAAGTGAAGTCCTGCCCATCCTAGATTTATTTCCCTCTCTTTATGGCTCTCATCTCGTAGAATACATACCTGTGTAAAAACACCAACTGCCTTGCCAGGCTCTTCTGAGAAGCAAAGGCATGAGTTATATTTGGACCATTACATATTGGTACACAGATGTTAGGTACTATTCTTCATATATGGTGGAGCATTGTGGTTGACTTTAGCTTTAGGACTCAGACCACCTGGGTTCAAATTTTAGCTCTGGCTAGAGATGCATGTGTGTGACCTTGCCCAAGATACTTAAGCTCTCCAGATTTCCATTTTGAATTTATTAAATGAGGATAATAACAACACATAGAAACACCAACCTAATAAGAAGTAATGTATAGCTTTCAGTATTATACTTAGCTTTCAGTAAATCCTCCATTAAAGTTGGTTATAAAGAGTAGATTTATAAAATGTTTGATCACTATGTTGTCCACCTGAAACTAATACATTAAAAATAAGAGTACACTCAATTTTGGCCTTATGTGTGTCATCTAATAAAGTTCCATTTCATTGTAGTATTGTCACCATCACAACTGGTCCAGAATTATTAGGTAACTAGTGGCCCAGTGCACGAAATTCGTGCACATTATAAGGGGATTAATTAGAAGAAATATTTTAATAATGCTATTTGCCCTTTATCTATAATAAAAGTGTCAGAGATTAAAGAAAATTAGTAAAATGTATATGAAAATCTTCCTCCTGTCAGAGTCTGGGGTACACCATGGAACCCAGAATCAAGTCTTCAACCACCCACGTGCACCTCAAAATCACTTGAGACCCAAACCTGGACCGCCCCCCTTCATTGGGCTAGATCCAGACCCAGCCAGTCCCACCCTGTTAAGCCCTGCCAGGTGGGGGGATGCAGCCTCAGGTCCCCTGGGTGCCAGGGCAGGGGGGCACAGCCTGAGGTCCCCCATCAAGCCCTGCTGGGCAGAGGGAGTGGCCTGTGATCCCCCAGCCTGGCGCCGGGGCAGGGGGCACAGCCTGAGGTCCCCTGGCCCAGCACCAGGGCGGAGGGCACACCTTGAGGGCCCCCGTCAAGTCCTGCTGGGTGAGGGCACAGCCTCAGGTCCCCTGGCCTGGGGCCAGGGCACAGGGCATGGCTTGAGGTCCCCCGGCCTGGCACCAGGGAAGAGGGTGCAGCCTGAGTTCCTCTGGCTTGGAGCCAGGGCAGGGGGAGCAGCCTGAGGTCTCCTGTCAAGCCCTGCGCGTGGAAGGCACGACCTGATGTCAAGCCCAATGCAGGAGGTGGGTGGGCGTGAAGCCTCAGGTCCCTGCTGATTGCTCCTTAAGGCTTGTTATGGGAACTTAGCCTCAGCTGTGAGTGCAAATTGACCAGAGTGATGGTCAATTTGCATATTGCCTCTTTATTATATAGGATTAGTTATTATGCTTTAAATTCCGTTTGGATAATCAGTTATATATAAAATGTGGTACCTAGCCCCAAGGAACCTAAATTTAGCCTCCTGCTAATCCTGGCATCGGAACTTCACCATCGGAGCCACTTACTTCTTCAGCGTCTTTTTCCTAAGAAACCTTTGGCTGTAGCAGGCAGGTCTGCTCACTGACTACAGGACACACCTTGTCACTTTATGTCATCTTCAACCTGAAGCTTCATTGTTCTGTTTACTAAAAGCCCGTGTCTTTTACTCAGTTAGACTCCCTGGGAATCATCAGCTTTCCCCCTGAATACTACGATAGTCTCCTCTGGTGTTAATCAGAAAGGCAGGATTGTCACTGTGGGAGTCTCTGAGTTCATCAGCTCCTGAGCTTGTTGAACCCCGCCAGCTTGAGGACAAGCTGTGTGCACGGGTGTGTGGTCCATTCCAGCTCTGAGAGAGCAGTTTCTGCCATCTTGGCTCTTTTTTAACATTTAATTTAATTTTTTAATTGATTGATTGATTTTTTATTTTTATTTTTTTTTAGAGAGAGAAGGAAGGGAGGAAGAGAAGCATTGCTTTGTTGTTCCACTTATTTATACATTAATTGGTTGATTCTTGCGTGTGCCCTGACCAGGGATCAAACCTGAAACCTTGGAGTATTGGATGATGCTCTGACCAATTGAGCTACTTGGCCAGAGCTTATCTTGGCTCTTGATTCCTGCTTGATCTTAGCTCCCTTGAATGATAGACATAGCCTTCCAGTCTATTCTCTGCCTCACTCTGCTTCTATAAGAAGTTTTGATTTTTGACGTTTGGGCTATTTATCTGATGGCTCATTTTCTTATTACTAGGATCTTAATTGTGTAGTGACTTTGCTGTCACCTATCCATAGCTATACAACCACTTAGCTGTGACCTCCAGTCTGTCATCAGGTCCCATCTCCAGCATGGCCTGTTCAGGGGTAGAGTGCCCATGCCTGGTTGTGCTATTCCACTAGTCTGTGGCTCATGGCCTGATGTTGCATTTAATATGTCTTTGTTTACTAAACACTTAAATAAACGAGGTGAAAGATTTAGCTATGTGCCAGATAAAGTTTAGTCAAACTAGTAGCTTAGTATTGTATTTTAAAAATCCATTTGTCTCATATCTATCCAATTAGATAATCCAAATGAACTTAAATGATTAAACTAGACACCATATTTTAAAAATCATAAGAAATCTAATTATTCTTTTTCCTCCAGGCATGTAACTTCCCTCCAGGAGTGAGTCATGTCTAAAATAGTTCAATACCATACTTTTTTATAGTGAATTTTGAAAAGTGCGCATGTGTTTAATTATAAAACACTCCTAAAGGGCAGATTTTAGGGAAAGAAAAAAGATATTAAGAATTATAAGATATTTCAAAAATGTTCTATGTTAGTGGTAAAACAAGCAGAGAAGAATAAACCCAATCAACTCTATATGACAGAGTTTACTTAGTCAATTGAGGAAATTAAAAGCATAGCTTTTTTTTATAGACAGATAACTATTTTAAAGACAGTGTATTAGTAAATGTTAATTTTGACTGAGGAAAGAAAATAATTTAAAATTCTACAATGGAAACGAAAAATATATAATTACCATTAAAAATAAATTGATAGTGAATTTTATCTAGGACTCATGAAACATTTTAATATTTAATGAAAATGAACTAGTCAAATGTACTGGATTAAAATTCCTTAAGGAGACACCAAGAACAGCTCTGAATTTTTATGTCCCAATACTATAGCAACAGAATGCCAGCAAAAAAAAAATGTACAGAAAGGTTTTTTTCTTACTGATTTTTCAGAATTCTTTATATCTTCTAATTTTAATTTATGTATTTTAAATAGGTTACTCTTGTGTATAGCTTGCCTTTGCTTTGCTTAAGATATCATGTGTTTCATGGAAAAATCTTAATTTTGGGAATTTATCATACTTTTTCGTTATCAGAACTCATTTGTGCTTTGAATTCTGTTTTGTAAATAGTTTCCTGCTTGGACACCATAAAGTAATTTATTTATACTCTGTTTTAAAAGTCTTACAGCTTTCCTTTTTCACATTTTATTCTGATTCCAGCTGAAAGGGGATTTTGGGTATGACATGAGGTATGAATATAATTTTATGTTTCCATTGGCATAAACAAAGTGTTCCCAAGCCGTTAATTGAATGATGCAGTCTCCCCCATTGATCTGTAACGCTACCTCTATTAAACATGAGGTTCCTCTATATGAGTGAATTTGATTCTGAGCTCTCTTGGCTGTTTCTTTCCTCTGTGGGTTAATGCCTTCACTAATACCACAGTTTTAATTTTCATAACTTGGTAATTACTTTGACTTTATAATCCTTCTTAAAAGGGAATTTGTTCTTCTTCAAAATTGTTTGGCTATTTATGGCTATTTTTGCTTCCAAGGAATTTTTAAATCAATTTTTAATGAAATTACATTGAATTTATAATTAATTTACGAAGGATTGACATCATTATGATAGCCTTCCTGCCCATTAACCTTATGGAACTTGTCATTTATTTTAACTCTTTTTAAATGACTTTCAATAATACTTTCCATTTTCTCTAAAAGGTCTTGCATATTTAAAAGTTATTCATAGTTATCTCATTTTATTGATATTTAAAAGACATCTTTTAAATATTATATGATCTGATTGTTTCAGATGTCATATATTTTTTAAAACTTACAACTTTAAGATTACAATGCTTACTCATTTAATATTTTCCAAATCATTAAATATTCTTCAAAACATGATTTTTAGGGTAGCTACATTAATGTTCCAGTAAGAACAAATCATAATTTATTTAATTTCCATAGTTATTGGTATTTACATTCATCCTTTCTTTTTTAACAGCTAGTGTATTTACTTTCTATGTGTAATATAGATTTTTTATGCTTCAGGAAAATAAAATAGTCTTAAATATATTTCTCTTTTAAATCTATAACCCTGAGTGAGTTCGTCAACATGCCATTATGTTAGTGATCAACCCTCACCATCATTATTTACCCCCAGCAAGGTACCTCTCTTGTTAGCTCTGAAGTATTTACATTGTTTCTGATTTTCAAAATTTTAAACAAGACTATGAGTGACTTTTTTACTAAATCTTTGCAAATAATAATTATTTATTTAGGATTTACTCCTAGAACTTGAATTACTGAATCAAAAGGTAAGCATTTTTTCTGATTTTTGATATACATTGTCAAAATCAACCCAATGGTAGTTGGCTTGGTTTTGATATCATTATATACATAAAAGAATACTCTGCAAATATTATAAATTATGGTATATAGAAATATATATTACTAGAGGCCCAGTGCACGAAATTCATGCAGATGGGGGCTGGGGGTCCCTCAGTCCAACCTGCCCCCTCTCACACTCCAGGACCCCTCAGTGAATATTCTATGGATGGCCACAGTCTGGCAGCAGAGGCTCAGAGCAGGCTCTGTGTGTGTGTGTGTGTATGTGTCCGCTGGGGGCCTGCTCCCAACCACACCATGGAGGCTTGGAGCAGGCAACCCTCTGTGTTCATCTCTCAGGCTCCTGGCCTCGCCTGCATGTTGTTCTCTCCCTTGAGCTGTGGCCAGGGCTGGGTGCTGCCTGTCAGCCAAGCTTGCCTGCTCCCAGATCACCTGCTTGCAATCCAGATGGCGGCGGTGACTAGGAACAAGGCCCTGCTGCTTGGCCCTGTCCCTGTGATCCAGATCACAGCAGCGACTGGGAGGAAGGCCCTGCTGCTTGGGCCTGCCCGTGCCTGTCCACGATCTGGATCAGGCCTGCCTGCAATCTGGATCATGGTAGTGACTGGTAGCAGGCCCTACTGGGGCCTGCCTGCTGGCGATGCTTACCTGCTGGAGGGCAGCTGCTCATGGGTTGCCAAGGCAATGCCTGCTGGGCTCACGTTGCCAGGATGACACCGCCAGCGTCCTGCCCACTGCCATGGGTGCTGCCATCTTTGTCATGGAGTGACAACTAATTTGCATATTACTCTTTTATTAGATGGGATACAGATTACAAATAGTACTTAAGCACTTTAATTTATATAGACTTGAGCCATCAAGAAGCGAGTGAATGAATGAATGAATGAATGATTCTGGCAGGATAACCAACAGAGGGGTACCATATTTTCTGGTGTATAAGACGACTGGGTGTATAAGATGACCCTCAACTTTTGAGAAGATTTTCCTGGGTTAAAAAGTCTGGATGGAGACCGTATGCAGCACAAAAAGGAGCCGACCAGAGACACTTGCAGTCTCCGTCTGGCTCCATTGAAATGAATGGAGTGTGGCTGTTTTTGAGCCCCCCCCACCATAAGCAGTGACTGCAGATTTTCCAGTCCAGCTCGGAAATTTCAGCACCCGCCCTATAAGACGACCCCCGGTGTATAAGACAACCCCTGACTTTTGAGAAGATTTTCCTTGGTTAAAAACTCATCTTATATGCAGGAAAATATGATACCAGCAGTTAGCACTGGGTAAGGCAATTACGGATATTTTTATTTTCTGCTTTTTTTTTCTCTGTATTTTCTGTTTTCAACATGTACAGGAATTATTTATAAGTACAATAAAAAACCCAACTTAGATATTATTTTTTAAAAATATATATTTTTATTGATTTCAGAGAGGAAGAAAGAGGGAGAGAGAGATAGAAACATCAGTGATGAAAGAGAATCATTGATCAGCTGCCTCCTGTATGCTCCCAACTGGGGATCGAGCCTGCAACCTGGGCATGTGCCCTTGAC
>PVJC01048909.1:0-12368 GCA_004026665.1 Murina feae | reverse complement strand
CCCTGCCTTCCCTCTGAGGTCGGATGGTCTGTTCAAAGCTTCTATGGCCAGTCAGTACCAGAAAGCGACACAGTCAGTGTATTTAATATCTTATCTAAAACTCATTGCCAAGATCAATGTCATGGAGCTTTTTCTTGGCTCTTCTAAGTTTTTATATTTTTATGCCTTATGTTTATCTTTAATCCATTTCAAGTCAATTTTTGTGAGTGGTATAAGATGGGGGACATTCTCTCTCTCTCTCTCTCTCTCTCTCTCTCTCTCTCTCTCTCTCTCTCTCTGCATGTGGCTGTCTCATTTTCCCAACACCATTTATGAATAGACTAGGGGCCTGGTGCACAAAAATTTGTGCACTTGGGGGTGGGGGTCCCTCAACCTGGTCTGTGCCCTCTTGCAGTCTGGGACACCTCAGGGAGATGTCCACCTGCTGGCATGCCTGGCCAGCCTGGGTGAGGGACTGAGGGCCATTTTCAGGCTGTCCACAGCTCCTTCAAAGTTCGTGCACTGGGGGTGGTAGGGCTGGTGATGCAAGCCTGGACGTTTCCCACCGGAGGGCCCACGAACGCATACACCTGGTGGGCCCCCACCTCTGAAGGGACATACCTGACGCAGAGCTGAGTGGCGAGCCAGGGGTGGATGCTGGTGCAGGATCCCTCGGTGGGGCCCTGCTGCTGAGCAAACACACCTGGGGTGGAGCCGGACAGCGGACAGGCTTCAGATTCTCTGCACTGTGCAGCAGATGTTCCCGCATGCCCTGTGGAGGCCCTTGGGGAGCGGATCAAGGTAGCGGACCTTGGACGGGTGCTCCTGCATTTCCCCAAGGAGGCCCCCAGGAGGTGGAGCCAGACAGCAGACCTAGGATGGCTGCTCCTGCAAGCCCCATGGAGGACCTGCTCTCCCACATGCCTGGGGGAGGTCCCTGGGGGGCGGAGCCAGACAGTGCACCCGGGACGGGCGCTCCTGGATGCTCCAAGGAGGCCCCAGGTCAGACCCCCCCCAACTGAGCTGACACACCCGGCACAGCTATGCTGGCAGCAGAGGCTCACAGTGCAGAGCCGTCCTGCCAACCTCCATCTTAACTGGATTAATTTGCATACAGCCACTCTGATTGGCTGGTGGGCGTGGCCGCGAGCAGAGGCTCAGCCAGCCTACGCAGGCAGTTTCAACAGAAGCCTCTGGTTTGCTCTAGCTCCATGGCTGCTGGCCTCCATCTTGGCTGGGCTAATTTGCATACAGCCACTCTGGTTGGCTGGGAGGCGTGGCTTGGCTGGTGGGGGTGGCTTAGGTGTCTTGGGTAATGGTCAATTTGCATATCACTCTTTTATTATATTAGATTATTCTTTCTCCATTGTATATTCTTGGTTCTTTTATTAAAAATTAATTGATCATACCGGGCATATGCATAGGTTTATCTAGCAATACCATACTGTTTGATTACTACAGCTTTGGAATCAGAAAGGGTAATGCCTACAGTTCTATTCTTCTTTCTCAGAGTTGTTTTGTAATATTTGTGTCCATACAAATTTTAGGATTGTTTTTTCTATTTCTGTGAAAAATTCCATAGGATGTTAATAGTGAGTGCACTGAGTCTGTAGATTACTTTGAAATCTCTTCAAAAGATACATTTAAGAAAATGCAAGCCACAGAAGACTTATATCCTGAATATAATATAAATAACACTTTTAACTCAATATAATAAGATAATTCATTAAAATAGGATAAATGATTTGAACTACATTTTCACAAATTAAGATATTTGAATGGCCAATAACATGCAAATGAATGAAGCATAACATCATTAACCATTAGGCACAGGCACATTTAAACCACAGGATATCACTTCATTGCATTTAAAATATTGAGTCATAAAAAATAAAATAAAATATTGAGCCATACATAGTGCTAGTGAGGATATGTAGCAACTGGAACTTACATAAGTTCCTGATGGAAATGTCAGGCTCACTTAGGAAAATCATTTGACAGCTTCTTAAAAATTTAAACATATATACTATAGGACTCAGAAATTCTACACAGGTATTTATTCAAGAGAAAGAAAAACATACATCATCTCAAAAACTTCTACATCAATATTCGAACAACTTTGTTTATAAGAACTAAACTGTGAAGACTACCTAGATTTTTGTCTATATATGAATGAATAAATTATGATTATGTTTAATACTGAAAGTATTCAACAAGAATAGGGAAGAAATTACTAATACATAAAAGCCATGGTTAATTTTTTAAATTATACTGAGCCAAAGAATAAAAAATAGATAATAATAATAGCATATTATTTTATGTATATAAAACTATAGAAATGAAAACACCCACTATCGTGACAGATATCAAATCTTACATGCAAATTTAAACCACAAGATATCAATTACAAGATATGAGTTTATTGCACTTAAAATATTGAGCCATAAAAAATAAAATAATAAAGTAAAATATCGAGCCATATGAAGTGCTAGTGAGGCTATGTAGCAACTGCAACTTACATAAATTTCAGATGGAAATGTCGGGACCACTTAGGAAAATCATTTGACAGCTTTTTTAAAAAAATAAATTTTATTGATTTTTTTTTACAGAGAGGAAGGGAGAGGGATAGAGAGCTAGAAACATTGATGAGAGAGAAACATCCATCAGCTGCCTCCTGCACACCTCCCACTGGGGATGTGCCCGCAACCAAGGTACATGCCCTTGACTAGAATCGAACCCATGACCCTTCAGTCTACAGGCTGATGCTCTATCCACCGAGCCAAACCAGTTAGGGCTATTTGACAGCTTCTTAAAAATTTAAACATATGGGCAAATGATTGCATCTATGAGTAAAGTTCTTAGCATGATTACATGGGTTCATATTATATTAAAAGTCATAAAAATGTACACAAAAATAGATGACTATATTGCTAACTGATACCTCGATTAAAAACATGTGGAGAAAAAATAAAGTGAGAGGAATAAAGACTGGTTCTTTTTCATCAGAAGTGAGGGTATTCACATAGTCACTCATCTGAAAACTTTCTGTCTCTGAAAACTAGATTCTTCATTTTAGAAATATTTTTCTCATATTGAGAAAATATTTATTAAATGCCTATTTTGTGAGATACTACCCTATACATTACATCATTGAATGATTGCATTCTCCCACAGAGTTAGATATTATCACTTAAAAATACAAATGGAAAAACTGAATGTGCAGTGTAAATAAGAGACCCAAACACAGACACCTTATTCAAAGCTGGCAAGTGGTTAATTCCAAGAACAGTGCTAAGTCTACCACCTCCTTGCCCATGTGGAATCCTGGAATCTGATGTTACAAATAAGGTAGGCTCCGTGCTGCCCTGCTGAGAAAGTATTGTATGTGAGCCAGCTCCATCTTGCATTTATGAGAAGAGGAACCAGAGTCAAAAGTTGTATGAAGCAGCTTGGAGATGTGAATTTAGAGTCTGTTGTACTGTTCTTAGTGCTTTGAGGATGATGAGAGTTATGTCATATAATCTGTGAATCATAATCTGTAATTGTCTCCACAATAAACCTGGAGTTTCCTTCCACAATTTTGCTCAACTATTACTGGCCTCCCTTTAATCTTAGCAGAAAGTGCAGAGGTCAACTCACATTACGTACTGGGTACACACTGTGAATTCAGCCCCAGGACATAGGCTAATTGTCAACCTAGCTTTGTTCACTCTATATGGCACTATGCACATTTGGGTATTCCTAATATATGCTAAGGAAAACAATAATAATAAACACACAAGAAGAGTAATACATGCTCTGTTGTATCTGCTCTCTGAAGTATATATTAATAAACCATTAAAAGCAAGGTACAGCACACAGTTCATTTTAATGCTCTTATAAATATGGATATTCCTTTTAATTTTTTAAAACAACACTTCAACTTTCAGCAGCCACTGTCTTCCCAACAGGAAAAACAACCCAAATAGAATAAAGCAAATGTATGAAATAACTTTAGTTTTTTAAATGCTAAGTTTTTTTGTTTCTTTTTACATGATGACTTCCACTCTTTCTAAAACTCTGTCTGGTGAAAGTTTAAATTTTATAGGCTTTTAAATAATAATTTTATTATTAATAATTATAAATTTGTTTAATTTATATGTTAAATGAAGCAGTTAAATTTAAATTAAGTATTTAAAAAAGGGGGAGGGTTCATCTTTACCTAAAAAAGTCCCTGCTCCAAGTGTATGGAGTCATGGAGTCATGGAGTCTTAGAAATGGAGATTAATCCTCATCTAAAAGAATTCCTTACCAAACGGAGGTCAACACTGCTACAGAAAGTCAAAACAATAAGTAATACTTAAAGTTGCAAAACTGCTTTATTTATGAGTCAGTGCTTTCCATAAATATCTATGCAGTGTTGATTATAATGATGAAGTTTTTTAAAAAATATATTTTTATTTCAGAGAGGAAGGGAGAGGGAGAGAGATAGAAACATCAATGATGAGAGAGAATCACTGATCAACTGCCTCCTGCACATCCCCTACTAG
The DNA here is from genome assembly GCA_004026665.1 of Murina feae. Classification (NCBI taxonomy): domain Eukaryota; kingdom Metazoa; phylum Chordata; class Mammalia; order Chiroptera; family Vespertilionidae; genus Murina; species Murina feae. Next base: position 7,860 of record PVJC01048909.1, on the reverse strand, counting down.
GGATCAAGCCTGCAACCCAGGCATGTGCCCTTGACCAGAATTGAACCTGGGACCCTTCAGTCCACTGAGCCAACTGTGAGGGCAATGGTGAACTCTTCTTTTAATATTTTAGCAAGCACTTGCCATGAAGTGGCTTGCCTTGGCTGCTACAATCAAGGTGCAACTGGAAGAAGTCATTGGGAACATAGTATACCCCTCTACATTACAGTTAGATTTTCTCAAACCTTTAGACAGCCTTGATTTAATGAATCCAAGCCAGACAAGGTAACAGGGGTTTAGATATTGGGTAAATGCTATGATCCACTGCATGAGTCAAAATAATAGACTTCAAATTCTGCTTTTGTCACTCACCAGCTATTTGACTGTTCTTTCAGCATATGAAAAATAAGTCATATGCAACCAACTATAAGGCTGTTTAAAGATTAAGTAAAATGATATTTTAAAATATCTGTGAAAGCTTCAGAATACTACAGGCAAAATATTTAATGTCCCAGGGATGTTTCTGTCATTCATTAATTGTTTACCTATGTGATCTCTTTTGCTGTAACAAGATCTGGTTTTTCTATGCCTAAGGATTTGCTCATCTATGTATCTTTACCTCTTCTACTCACTACCCTCTGAGTACCTATTCCTTCCTTTTTAACCTGTTCAAATCTCAACTCATCTGCAAGAGTGCACCCTAGCTTGTACTCCTCCCCAAAGCCATCACAACCCATGGGAACGACAGTGGTATGCCTGTGCTCTAAATTTACGGCTCTGATTTGAGCCCTTCCATTTAATACTTACAAGATATGTCAGTTCATTTTCCCTATAATTAAACAATCAATGCTTAGAGATGTGACTCTAGCAGAGGATGCACAATAATAAATTAGATTTATCATAGGAAATGTGTTAATGGGACAATTTCAGCATATCGTCCTCTCACATCATTTCTCTCCCCACTCCCCATAACCAAGTAATAGGTAGTGGAGCACTTGGTACTAGCCTTTGACATAAGTGATGAGAACTAGAATAGAACGTTTATTCGATTGAGCCAACCAGGAATCTGTACATTCAAATGGAGCACACGTAAGTGATCTTCAGAGAGAAAAAGAATGAATATAGCATACAGGAAAAATAAAAGGGAAGAAAAACACCTGTTGCCAAGAGGAAGGGAGATGGAGGGTTAAATTTTTTTTTGGGGGGGAGGGAGGCTATGAAATCCTTAAGTATATTCTCCTATACACTTCCATCATATCCTTTATAGTCCATTTTAGCTTCATTACCTTAAGCTAAATAATACATAGCTAAGAAATTTTTGAAATATATTCTTTATATAAACTGAAACATGTAGCTCACATCTCAGCATTAATTATTCCATCAAATAGCAGCAAGGATGGCTGTCAAACAGCATTCACTCACTTATTCTTTCTTTAATAATAATTTCCAGAATGTTTAGATACATGACCTATTCAGCTGTGCTATAAGGCCTAGCTTCCCTTGTCATTAGGTTTGGCAATAAGATTAAGTGATATGTTGGCAGTAGAATATGAACAGAAGTGATAGGTATTAATTCTATGCCTGCATTTTGAAGTGGTGAGCATGCTCCCCCACACTTTCCCCTTCCAAGAAGCTAATCCAGGCAGGTGCCTAGAATATAGCTTTGGCCATGCAGACAAATACAACTCTTAAGACAATAACAGGGAAATTGGATGGAAGGAACTTGAGGGCCTAAATGACCAACGGGAGGAGAGGTGTCCACTGATTTGGAATACTCATTAGGGCTCTTTATCTTTTGGGGGGAAAGGGAACATTATAGATAAAAATGTAGATATATATTTAGACCTATAGATATAAATAGATGTATCTTCTAGGGCTAATTGTCTCCTGGAAATATGGTGTTCAGGAAGAAATTCCTAGCATTCCTCCTCAAGTAATACCAGGAGACAAAATGAAAGTGTAGAAGGGTTGATGTTGGAGGCATGTTCTGTGATTGAACAGAGAGGCCTAGAAGTTGAGGAGCTAAGATCAGTATGTCCCCTTACCTGATTTGCTTCATGCTACAAATTCTGTTATATCAGCTTCACTTGCACAAACATCCTAGTTTCGGTTTTCTCTTCCCAAATAGAAAGCTTGTGGACAATTTCATACACATTTTCCCACCTGTTTCTCTACCAACCTCTTAAGTCTCTACACATACAGAATATTTAGATTATTCCCTACTCTACCCTTTACCTAACCATTCCTTACCTCTACTTAGCTCTCTTAGCCAAAGGGAGGCAATGGTCTGAGGTTTGTGGGAGAAAAAAGAGAGCAGTCAGGATATTTTTTCCAACTGTGTTCCTGCTTAGCCATTGCATTTCTTACATAAATGCACCCTTCCCTGAAATCAGCTTCTGCTATGTGGCCCAGATTTATGGTTCCATTACTACTGGTTTCCAACTACATTATTTGTCTCCTTCATGCCTTCAATCATAGTGATGGTAACAGCTTATCTCTATGGTTAGTTTTTTTGTACCTCATAATTCCTTGTTTCTTTCTTTGAAACCCAAACAGACCTCTCTATATAGTCCCTCCATTAGTGCTTCTTTAACTGAACCATCTGTTTTTTGCTTCTATAATATAATAGGGGTCTGGTGCACAAAAATTTGTGCACTCGGGTGGGGTCCCTCAGCCCAGCCTGTGCCCTCTTGCAGCCAGAGAGAGCTTCTTGGTCGCGGGACAGCCTGGGGAGCTCCAGGGCTCGGGGTATTGTAGGCTTCCCTCCATTGCCGCCGGTGGCTCAGAGAGTCCGGGCTCCAGCTCAGGACCTCTGCAGGGCCATGGACAGGGAACCCATCCAGGGGCTCCACAGGGAGCAAGACGCCCACCTCGGAGCCAGCCCCATAGTCTGGCACCAGCAGCTCGTAGAACTCCAGGGTTTCGGGAACCTTGTCCAGGTTGCACAGGTTCACACCGCACCCCAATGGGCCATCCCTGCCGCCATTGACAACATCCCAGAGAGGCTGGCTGGAATCAGGTTTCTGAAGTTTATTTATCTTCTATAATTGAAACACTGTTGCTTTAAGCCGAGGCCTGGTCAGGTAATGAAGCCTCCTATTTGCTTCAGCTCCGTGGTTTCTATAATTGAAACAATGTTGTCTTAGTAGAGGCCCAGCCAGCCTAGGCAGGCAGTTGCAACAGAAGCCTCCTGTTTGTTTGCTCTAGTTCTGTGGCTGCTGACCTCCATCTTGGCTGGATTAATTTGCATACAGCCTCTCTGACTGACTGGTGGGCATGGCTTGCCTGGTGGGCGTGGCTTAAGTGTTTCAGGTGATGGTCAATTTGCATATTATTCTTTTATTAGAGTAGATTACTCCCATAATACAGATGAAGAAACATAAGTACAAATAGATCAACATCCAGTTTCTCTTAACAAATTATGTAATAAGGGTCTGAACAGGCAAGTTAATGTAGTGTCTCCGTACCCAAATGCTAGGCAAAAGTTCCCTTATATTTCAATTCATAGAGACTCATTGTTAAGGGCATTCCAAATGTATGGGCCAAATGAGGCATCCCTTATTCTGGTGCCATTCTAAGGGTATGCTACTCCTGTAGGTCTTGTGTCTGCATCTTAAAATATTGCATAGAATAATATTCCAAATGTTTGTGTCAGTCCTATGAGTTCGGTTAATGGTTATCTGGCCCTGTAGGGAAGAGATGCTTTGAAGAATTTGAAGAAATTATATTTTTAAACCTGTAAGACTGAATGGCAATCATTTTATTATAGGGAGCAAATCTCTTTTTCAATATAAATATTGGAAGGAAAGGGTGAATAGAAAGACACTATTATGTATAATTAGTGAAGAAACATGTGAAAAAAAACTAGCTTAGAGGAATAGGTCTTAGGAGATATCAATTATCAGCATCGTCTAGAGAAAGCACTTATGAAGCCACTGTCTGTATTCCAATTTTGCTTAGTCACTCAAACTAATCAATTCAGTTCTCAAAGAATTCAGGTTTTAGAGCCTAGCATAGAATTTGTCATAAAAATATATACAAACATCTAAACATGAGTATTAGAGCCAGCTTGATAGTAATAATTCTCAGGGTAAAATAAGAAATTGCCATCCTGGTCTGTAAGCAAATCCCTTGTGAGTCTTATCAAGTCATCCTTCAGGGAGCTATCTTGATAGGTACATGTATATTTTTCCCTAATCCTAAAAAGCTAAAACCCAAGCCTGCACCCCCATATGCCATAGATGCTCTGAGAGGCTTGGTCTAATCACCTTAGTCTATCTAATTCTGACCCCTGGGAACTGACTGTAAGTAGTTCTTAAGAGATTGGACATTGTAATCAGAAAAGCCCAGCTTGACTTTTGTTCCTGCTACTGCCCAGCTGTGTGACACTGGAGGCAGCTTAGTTAGTAAAAGGGGATGGCAATGCATGTTTCTCAGAGTTATGGTGACGAGTGATTGAAATGGTATATGTATCTGTGCGCAAACCGCTTATGGCAGTTGTTATTATTGTTACCAATAGAATTGATAAACACAATTTAAACCTGCCTCTGATTCCTAGGAGTTACTGCAGAATCTTGAAATCTTGAATTAGCAGAATGACTAGTAGTGATCATTTTACTCCAGATGAGTACATGAACAACTGCATGGAGATCTATAGTTAATAAATGTTAGATTTACATGCTTTTATGAAACTTTTAATGGTGAGAGCAAAGTTATTACTAATATATTTGATCACCAGATAATGGACAGAAATGCTAAAAAATAAATACATATTTCAAAAATATTTCAGTGTAAGAGTAGTTTTAAGATTTAGGTTAGGAAAGTTCCTTAAAACTGTAGCAGATATATTTGAGCTTTTTTAATTGCAAATGCTTAAATTTTAGTAAGAGATTTATAAAAGACATTTTCTTATTGAACAAGTATGTATTGTTATTACATACTAAACAAATGTCTAGAATCTGTGTATATTAAGAGTAATAGGGATGAAGGGATGAGGGCAAGTGCCAGGGGGTAGGGAAGGCTAGGGGGAGGTCAGTGGGGAAAAAATAAAGAGAGAGACATATGTACTTGTAATACCTTAATAAAAAAGAGTAATAGGAGAAAAATGTCTATTCTTAAGGAGCTTATATTAAAATACATTTAGTTTTCACCTTGGTTATTTTTTTGCACTATGACTTATACATAAGAACTTGTATTAAATGGGAAAAACAGACTTTAAGGTATAGAGATTTAATTTCATGGGGATTATGAGATATACATACCTATCTATATTCTAACCTATTATAGAAATGAAAGAAAAGCATGGAATATGATGAAATTATTTTACCAGACCTGGATATCAGTTGACTTAGCAATACATATGTGGTTAGGAGAGAAAAATAGAGCTTTATGAAAGAGAAAACAGTTACCCAAGAAGAATAACACTGCATGGAGTATTTGAAGACCTAAAAGAAGTATAGAATCTAATCTAATAAAAGAGTAATATGGAAATTAACCATTTCTCCAGGACACCTAAGCCATGCCCACCAGCCAAGCCATGTCCACCAGCCAATCAGAGCGGCAGTATGCAAATTAACCCAGCCAAGATGGAGGCTGGCAGCCATGGAGCAAGCAGCAGCAGGTGCGACTGGGCCACGGTGGGGGCTGGGTGGTGGCAGTGGGGGTGGGGACAGGGCAGGCAACAGCAAGCAGTGGTGGTGGCGGGGGCAGGGTGGGCATCCGCGGGTGGTGGCGAGTGGTGGCAGAGGTGGGGCAGGCAGCAGTGAGCAGCGGAAGCATGGGGGGTGAGGCAGGCATCAGCGGGCCATGGCAAGCAGGGGTGGGGGGCAGGGCAGGTGGTGCCAGATGCCACTGAAGGTCCGGGCTTCCCATCGGGGACTGGGGAGGCGGGGCAGGAGGTGCCAGCTGCCTGTGGCTGGCCCCCAGATCAGGGATGGGGGAGAATAGGCAGGCAACACCATGTACCACTGCAGGGTCTGGGCCTCTGATCTGGGTCTCAGGGAGGCGGAGCAGGCAGTACCAGATGCCACCCGTTGGGTCCGGGCCCAGATCAGCGACAGGGGACACAGGGCGGGCAGGCCAGAAACCTCCCACAGAGTCCACTGCTAGTCAGGGCCTCCTATCGGGGACTGGGGAGGCAAGGCAGGCAGTTCCAGATGCCACCCACAGAGTTTGGGCCCCAGATCAGGGATGGGGAGGTGGGGCAGGCATCACCAGACACCACCAGTGGGGTCCGGGCTCCAATCTGAGACCCAGGGAGTGGAATGGGCAGTGCAGATGCTGCCTGTGGGGTCCGGGCCCCAGACCAGTGACAGGGGAGGTGGGGAGGCAGAGACAGACACCACCAGGGGAGGCGGAGCAGGCAGCGCTGCCCACGGGGTCCAGGCCTCAAATCAGGGATGGGGGACGAGGGGCAGGCAGCACCAGGCACTGCTGCAGGGTCCAGGCACTGCTCCAATCTGGGGCTCAGGAAGGAGGGGAGGGCACCACCAAACACTAACATGGTCTGGGCTTCCATCAGAGAGCAGGGAGGTGGGTCAGGCAGTGCCAGATGTCACCCTGGGTCTGGGCCCCAAATCAGTAATGGGGGAGGCAGGATGGGCAACACCAGGCACCACTGCAGGGTCCAGGCCTCTGATGTGGGACCCAGAGAGGCCGAGTAGGCAGTGCCAGATGCCACCCACAGAGTCCGGGCCCCAGATCAGGGACAGGGAGGCGGGGCAGGCAGGACCAGATGTTGCCCATGGGGTCCTGGTCCCAGATCGGGGATGGAAGAGGTGGAGCAGGCAGCACCAGACACCACCGCAGGGTCCAGGCTTCTGATCTGGGACCTAGGGGGGCAGAGAGAATAGCACCAGGTGCCACTGCAGGGTCCAGGCCTTGGATCTGGGACCCAGGGAGACAGAGCAGGCAGTGCCAGGCACCACCTCTATTCTATTCCATTGATCTATATGTCTTGTACCAGTACCAGGCAGTTTTGAGAATAGGGGCATTGTAATACAGCTTGATATCTGGTACTGAGATCCCTCCTACTTTGTTTTTCTTTCTCAGGATTGCTGCTACTATTTGGGATCTTTTTTTATTCCAGATGAATTTTTGAAGAGATCTTTCTAGATCTATGAAATATGCTGTTGGTATTTCAATGGGTAGTGCATTGGATCTATAGATTGCTTTGGGTTGTATTAATATTTTGATGATGTTGATTCTACCAATGCAGGAACACAGAATGTTCTTCCATATGTTTATGTCTTCCTCTATATCTTTTTCAATGTTCTGTAGTTTTCCGAGTATAGGTCTTTTACGTCCTTGGTTAAGTTTATGCCTAGGTATCTTAATTTTTTTTGGTGCAATGGTAAATGGGATTTCTTTTTTAATTTCTTTTTCTGTAAGTTCACTATTGGCATATAAAAATGCCATAGATTTCTTGGCATTAATTTTATATCCTGCCACATTGCCAAATTCATTTCTTAGGTCTAATAATTTATTTATGGAGTCTTTAGGGTTTTCTAAGTACAGTATCATGTCATTTGCAAATAATGACAATTTTACTTCTTCTTTTCCAATTTGGATGCCTTTTATTTCTTCTTCTTGTCTGATTGCTTTGGCTATTACTTCCAGTACTATGTTGAACAGGAGAGGCAAAAGTGGGAATCCCTGTCTTGTCCCTGTTCTTAAGGGAAATGGTTTTAGTTTTTGCCCATTGAGTATGATGTTGGCTGTAGGTTTGTTATATAAGGCTTTTGTTATGTTGAGGTATGATCTCTCTATTCCCACTTTGCTGAGAGTTTTTATCAAGAAAGGGTGTTGGATTTTGTCAAATGCCTTTTCTGCATCAATCGATATGATTATGTGATTTTTGGCTCTCAATTTGTTTATGTGATG
>PVJC01048908.1:0-12482 GCA_004026665.1 Murina feae | reverse complement strand
GGTGGAAGGCTGGTTGGGTGGAAGGCTGGTTGGGTGGATTGGTTGGATGGAAGGCTGGTTGGGTGGAAGACTGGTTGGGTGGAAGGCTGGTTGGGTGGAAGGCTGGATAAGTATAGTGAAACACAGAAGGATGGTTTGGAGAAAAAGTGCAGAAGAATGGAAGGAAGCATAGAAAGGAACATAGGTGGAGGAACAGATAGAGAGAAACATAGCAGAAAGGAAATGATGGGGTGAAATCATGAGGAAGAGGTGAGGCAAGAAGCTCCCAAGCCATACAACCACAGCAGACAGAGAAGGAAGGCTGTGTGACATGTCCGTGGTGACATCCCCAGAGTCCACATCTTGACTGTGGTTCAGCAGCAGCCACTCTGAACATGTTTCAGTAGGAAGGGTATTCTGCAAGGAGCTTCTCTGCTCCTGACATGGCCACACAGCAGGAGGGGGAGAAACAGCCGCTGGCAAAGTGAAAAACAGGAGGCTGAGCCACAGGAGCCAGCACATCGTTATCAATTCCTCTTATCTACAGAGACGACCTGTCAGGAGGCAACCCAGCTGGTGGAGTCTCCCCAGGGCTTGGCCAGAGCTCCTAAAATCCCAGAACTCCTTTCCCTGGGAGCTCCCATCTGGGTTCCCCAGCCCTCGGAAGGTGCCTTTGGGGAGCAGCCGTTCCCTATCCCATACCGCACCCCAGCACCCACACCTGGGAACCAATTCTGCCAGGAGGAGCCCTGCTTCCGGCAGCACCAACATCCACCACCAGAACCTGCTCCTCTTCTCTTCACCTGGCACCTAGGTCCCTTCGCAGAGCTGCCAGGCGATTCCAGTAAGTCGCCCTGCCCAGGTTCGCACACACCGTTCCCCACGCTCCCTCAGGCAGCACCAGCTCTCCTCCCTGCTGGCAGCTGCAAGCCACTCACCCTGGCCACGAGAGGAGGAGCTTCCCAGGGTTCTAAGTCACCCATCAGCTTGGACTGTGGGCATTATTCCTGGGGCTCACCACACCCACATAATACAAGCTTCAGGAGGGGAGATGACACATTTGAGGCGGGAAGCGAAAGCAATTTCCCCTCAGGGGACTCGTGACTCAGCCCCTCTCTACTTGTAGGGACAAAGAAATAGATGATTGCTGACGGCCTTCCAATGACCAGGTACTTCCTACATGAGAGTCTTCTTCGACAACCTTTGACCTACATCGGATCACATCCATTTTATAGATAAGGAAACTGAGGCTAGGGCAGATTACATAACTAGCAGGCCCAAGATCAACCCCAGATGACACTACAGCTCAGATGTGACTTTGCACGGACTCCCCCAAGTCCAGCCCAGCTTCATGTCAGCTCAGCCCCAAGAGAAAGTGTGAAGATGCTGAAGCAGGATCCGGTGGGGAGTCAGACCTGAGGGAACAGTCTGCAGGCTAGCAGGGACACTTCTGTCCCAACCTCACAGCTCCTTATGCACTAGGGCCTGTCTTCTGTTGGCCATGTGGCTATTTGGAATTAGCCCAGGGTAATAGGAAGAAAACAAGCTCAAAAGACAGAGACCGGAGTTTCAATTCCGACTTTGCCACTGTGTGGCTCAGAGCAGGCTGCTAACCTACGTTCTCAATCTTCAGCAAAGAGCCTGTGCCATTTGGCTGGCGTGAGCCGGTCATCCAGGAAAGGCTGCTTCTTATTCTTCCTTCCAATTCCTACTAAGACAAGAACCCACACTCAGACATCCTTCATGTTCCAAGGAGGCAGTTAGGCAGCTGGACAGCCACACCACCAACTGGAATGGTCCGAAATGAGATGGCCCACTCACTATACACAAGCATGATAACACCGGGAGGAAAAAAAATACTCCGCTTTTCCCTCTTTTAAAAGAGCCATTGAAAAAATAAATAAATGAAAGTGCCATTAAAACCAAATCTTCAGGTGTCATAACTAGAGAAGAAGAAAGAGACAGGAGCTCAAGGTCACAGCACCACTCCATGTTAGACTCATTCAAAACAACAATACTGGCCCTGGATGGTTTGGCTCAGTAGACAGAGCACTGGCCTGCGGACTGAAGGATCCTGGGTTCGATTCTGGTCAAGGACACACGCCCAGGTTGCTAGTTCGATCCCCACTGCAGGGCGTGCAGGAGGCAACCCATCAATGAGTCTCTCTCATCATTAATGTTTCTATCTCTCTGCCCCTCTCCCTTCTTCTCTGAAAGCAATAAAAATATTTAAAAATATATATATACTGGCCACAGTCTCTGGGCCAGCCACCATTCTAGAAACTGAGACCTCACCACCACTCCCTTACAGAAGGCTGCCCTGAAACTCTCAGCCAAAACCAGAAACCCCACTTCAACGTCTGGCTTTTTGCCAACATTCAGTACTTCTCTTCAGAAAGTGCCCATTTCAGCACCTGCTGCAGGTGACCTCAGGGCACAGAGAGACCTCACGGCACCTTGCAGGTGCCCCGCTTGAGTCCTCTGGGTATGACACACTCCGGATGATAACTGAATCCAGAACCCTCAGACTTCTGTCAGCTGACAGCCCTCGGAACAGTCCAAACGGTAAACGCTATCGGCTTCGCTTCTTCGATTCAAACCCACGTGTCCTCTTTTCTCACCCTGGAGTTCACCGTCACCAGGGTCCACCACGCAAACTGATCGGTGCTGAAGACGTTTCCAAAGCACCAGAGTTTTCAATCGCTGAAAACAAACACGATTAGTCTTCATTCATTCATTCACTCCGTAAGTATTGATGGACTGCCTACTCTGTGCCCAGCAATATAGGGTGGAGGAGGAAGGAACGCACAAATGGAAAAATGCAACAATCTTCAAGTCAGAAAAAGCGGACCTCCACCCCTCGAGTGTCCCTAAGTCACTGAGAGTCCCCAGGGAAAATGACGGCCTCCTCTTCTAGACAAGGTCACCAAGAGTCCACAACAGGTCGTGTGCCTCTCAGCATCCTAGTACAACGCAGGCACAGGACATAGTAGACGCAAGTACTCCTCAGCCTCAGTCAGTGCATCTGCTGAATGGGACGACACAAGGATGGGAGGTTTCAATGAAATCCAGGATGCGGCAGTCCCCGGCACTTCACAGGAGCTTGGTGGGCCACTCGAGGGCTATAAAATTGTCCCCAGGGACAACTGGGAGCGCAAGTCTGGGGCTCCATACTCTCGGCCTGAATGCTGGCCTTGCCCCTTACTAGCTGCATGGCCTTGAGCAGGTGGCTGTGTCTCTAAACCTTCATTTCTCCATTTCGTAAATGGGCATAATGATGTTTCACCTCCCTGCTAGGTTTCTGCTGGAGAGCAAATACATTACTAGAAGGAATTACTTCAGCACAGACAGGCCTGGCACAGGCAAAGTGCCCACCCGCGCTCCTGAGCCACTCCGCATGCCAGCTACACTCTCCATCACAGCCCTCCCCACTTCTTGCTCGGCAGCTACAGTCCAGGGCAGGTGTAAGGAAATTCGACCCTCCCGTCCTCCTGGAAACATTCAGGCCTTGTGTCCGGCTCTCCTTTGGACAGAAAGGTGAACATAAGAAATATTTGCCATCTCTGTTCTGAAAGGAAAACAACAGGATGAGCAGGATTATAAAAGGCAGCTGTGGGCCCCTGTGGGTAGCCGGGGGGGGGGCGGGAGGGGGGGCGGGGCAGGGCAGGATCCTGGGAAATGCAGAGAGACCTTCCAAAGGGCCAACTGCCAATTCCCTCACCCCAAGTCCCTTCCCCAGCCGCCTCCCAGACACACGCCCTTAGGGGTCCTCACTGTCCAGCCCTCCCTCAGGGCTCAGCGGGCCACAGTGACAGTGGGACGCCCCTCAATCCTCTGCTTCCCGCTGGGCTGACAGCTGCCTTCATCGGGGAGGAAAGACTCTAGCAGCCAAGCGGCATAGGAGAGAAGACACAAAGGAGAGAGAGAGAGAGAGAGAGAGAGAGAGAGAGAGAGAGAGAGAGAGAGAGAGAGAGAGAGAGAGAGAGAGAGAAAATGAGAAAGAATCTAAGAAACAGATGACCCTGAAGCAGCGAGTCTAGTAGTACAGTGAACTGAGTTCTGGGGTCAAATTCCAGTCATGCCACTTTCTAGCTGTGCCTCTGAGAACCCTCAGTTTCTTCCACCAGGAAATGGGTACGAGGGCAGTGCCCCATGTATTACACAGAAACTCCCTCACAGCAACACTGGCGGGTTTTCAAGGTCATATCAACATGCTCACAGAATAGGAAAGACACGGGAGACCTGTGGGCCCCTCCTGTGGGCTGTCGGGACACAAGGCCCAGCCTTTTCCGGGGATGGCCTGGCTGCTTGGCCCCGGCCTGCTCCATCTGCCCACACTGCTTTCCTATAAGTCAGCTCTGACTCCAGTTAAACTCCTGGATTCTGGATCTCAAGGGACACAGCTGATCCTGCGAGGCAGTTGGGACAGGAGTGTAAAAAAATCGAGGTATAAGAGGCTGGAGGGGGGTGTGGGGGAGGGGGTGGTTGCCAGTGGCAGAGAGGGTCAAATGCCAATTCGGGTCTCACAAAGAACTCCCTATTGAGGACAGGGCTGCCTGATGACTCAGAGGCCGTACATCAGGGCAATGACTCAGCGCCCCAGCAGAGCCAAGCAGGCCAGCACCCCTGAGTTGCCTCCAGAAAGAGGGGGTCCCATGCCAGGCAGGCCTAAACAGAGTCATCCCCCAGGAATGTCCCCCGCCCACCCACCTGTGCCCACTCTGTGGGCGACTCACGCAGCTGGCATCCCGGCCATGCGGCCATGTGATCGGGCTGTCACCATGCCAGGGTAAACAGGCGGGAGCAGGAGCACTGCTTCCCGGCCCGGGGTGAGGTCATACCATGGAGGGGGCTGGGATCAGAGGAGGGGGGGCGGCTGGCGGGACAGGAAACGGCCGGAATGCCAGCACACTGGTTTCTGGAGCTGGAGAGCCAGAGGCCAGAAAGAGAAAGGGGCAAAAGGACAGAGAAGGGCAGAGGCACAACCCGGGGACCAGGAGGAAGCTGAGGGCTAAACCACTCTGTAGGCATTCCATATTCAGAGACTTCATTTGCATCCCGCCTCCCCACCCCACTACCCTGTTTCCTCCCTTCTGGTCCTCCTCTGTATTTCCTCTCCATCTGTCTGGCATCTCTCTCCCTCTCTCTCTCTCCATCACAGCCACATGCCCAGCATTCAGGACCACTCCACACCCCTACAAGCCTCTGCCAGGAGCCCTCTCAGATCCCTCAGCTCCTTTCAGGCTCCCAGCAACCTCCCTGGGGTTGGCACTGCACCTGCACTTCACATGTTAAGTAACTCTTTCAGGTAGATCCTGTCCTGAGTCCTTATGTCACAGAGGAGAACAGCTGGGGCCCAGAGAGGTCACTGTCATGCTGAAGGTCACACAGCTGGACTCTAAACCAGGCAGCCCTAGTGCCTATTCAATAACCATTAAACATCACTGCCTATCTCCCCCCAAGCTTTCAAGCAGGAGGAGGACTTCCTGATCAGAGTTCAGATGACACATCCAAGGGCCCACGCTTACCCAGGCCCATGTCCCTCCCACGGCCGCTGGGCTCACAACCACATGCCACAGGCACAGAGTTAGTTCAGTGCGGTTCCATGACGCCTCCCGGCTCTGCCTAGAAGCTGCAGACCTGCTCTCTTCCACTGCAGGCACTGAGGCTCCGTATGACACTGACACCCAGCAAACACAACTCAGCAATCACTGCTGTGACCCAGCCCCAAGAATTCTAAAACCAGAAACCAAGCCTGCTTCCCCAGCGTCTCTGAGCCTGGGCATGGGCATGGGCAACCCAAAACCCCAGATGGTCCCCCAGCAGGAACCTGGCTCCAGGTGGTCCCTGCGAAGTGCTGGCTGGGCTACAGTTGTAGTACTTGGGGACCCAGATGAGCCCTCACCCAAGCGACCTGGAGAACCTCTCATGTAGGAGGGCAAAAGTAGACTTCATCACACCCCAGGTCTGGGCCGGAGTCACCTGATGGGTTCCTGTGATGAAGCCAGTCCAGAGGAGCACGCGGGCCAGAACACAAGGACCCCTTGTCCCGACCGCACACCTGCATGGAGGAACCATGGGCTAGCACGCCTGGTAACCTGGCTTAGAATAAATGGCGTCTCCTGTCTGGTTCCCTACCCGGTCCAACTTCACCCGCTTGAAGACAAGAAGAAACGACTCCTGCCACTTACCACTGAGACTGTTCCCCACACACACACCCCAAGGCCTGCCTCCTCTCACGGGAAATAAGAGAGGTCATGTCCAGAGAATCGATCTGTGATGGATTAGATCCCCATACACTGAATGCCCATCACTTGTCGGGTCCTGGGCTGGTGCTGTCATACATGATCTCACCTGACTCCAACCAGAAGCTCACAAGGTGCACACTACTATCTCTGTGGGCTAACGAGGACCATGAAGGGGTCTTATGGGGTTCAGTAACCAGGTCACAGGGCTGGGGACTGAGTCTGGATGAGCAACTCAACATCCAGCTCTGTGGCCCCCCTCCTCCTCCCACACAACCACAGTGCGTCCCACAGAAAGGGGGGAACCACCACGGAAGAGTGTCCACCCCCAAATGCGTCCACTGGACAGACACTTACAGGGGAGGCGACCCTGGGCAATTAAGTCAGGGGATTATTCACCACACCCTTATCACCCCTCGCCCCAATAGACGTCTTTCAGGAGAGATTTCTCCCCTCGTGTTTGGAATTCCCTCAATTCCTTCTACATTCTTTCTGTCACAGCATTTCCTTAATTTAAGAAAAGGAACTATGACCCATCGGTGAGCCTACACACCAGAGGCCAAAGGACAAAATTCACATGGTCACCTTCTATTGCTCAAGCCCATGTGCAGACATGAATCAAATGCTTTGAAAACTGCCATGAGCTCACCATGAGATCAGGCGAACTGACAATCCTTTTTTAAAATACATTTTTACTGATTTCAGAGAGGAAGGGAGAAAAATATAGAAACAGGGAAAGAGAAGGAAAACATCAATGATGAGAGAGAAGCATTGACCAGCTGCCTCCTGCGTGCCCCACACGGGGGATTGAGACCGAAACATGGGCATATGCCCAGACTGGGAATCCAACTGTGACCTCCTGGTTCATAGGTGAACACCCAACCACTGAGCCATGCCAGCTGGCTGAACAGATACTCCTTTATATCTGCACAGCTGGTTCTGCCCGGGTGCGCCCCATTGCTATGCGTATGGGACACACCAGTGCTCCCCAACCTATACAAACATCAGTCGGTTATCTTCCTTGGAGTCCCTGAGCCAGGAGCAGGGACATCATCACCTACAACACAAATGAGCCCCTCCTCCCAACTGACCCCCACGTACATATGGACTGAGTTCAAGTCAAGGTTCCAATGTTGTCTCAGGGAAACCACAGAGACTATAATACAAGTCTTTGAGGAAGTGTCTTTTTTTCTTTTTCCCAACATATGTTGACTGATTTCAGAGAGTAAGGGCAAGGGAGAGACAGAAACATCAGTGATGAGAATCACTTGGGATGGAGCCCACAACCTGGGCATGTGCCCCAAACGGAAACAGAACCTGGACCTCCTGGCTCAGGGGTCAACATTCAACCACTGAGCCATGCCAGCTGGTATGATATGCCTCCTGTTCAGAGCCGAAGGGCTGCTTCCCAGGTAGCTTTGTGAACTGAGGTCAGGCCTCTGGGTTCTCTCCGAGGGCGTGCAGTCCCTGACGGCCCACGCAGCCCTGCAAGCCCCTGGCCCACACACCCACATGCACACACATGCGCGTCCACACAGGCACACGCACGCACACACACAGTCTTTCTCTCTGCTTGCTTTTCAGTGTCCCTGGCTCTCCTCGCATCCCCTTTTACCTGCCTGGCCTGCACGGCCTGGAGCCTGATAACAGATGCCTCCTAGGGAAGGCAGGGCCCTGGAAGTTTCTGTAGGATTCTACCTGTATCTGATGGAAGACCAGTCTTTCCACCTCCGGGAACACCTGGTTCTGAAAACTGGGCCAGAATGCAAGTTCTGCCTTATCCTAAATCCACCCCAAGGATTCACGCCTCGGAGGGCCCCAGGGGCCTTTCCACCCTGGCTTACCCCCAGTCCGTCCCCAATCTGCCCTGACCCCGCGCACTACAGGGACACAGAGAGGATAAAGGTCTTCTGAGATCTAAGGAACAGACAGGACCCAGCATGGCCGCCGCCGTGGCCCAGCCCTGCCGGGCTAAAACCACTCGGGGTCTCCAGGCCCCAACAGTTATCTGCCACCTGCTCTCCCAATTCCCTTTTCCCTGGTCCTTGGCAACCTCCTAAGTGATTGCCCACCTCCTGTCATGGAGGGTTGAGCCAGGACATGAGACCAGTGGTCATCCCCTTCCTGGCCATTCAGCATCTCCCACAGGGGCCCCTGGGACCCGACCCCCGGTTGTGTCTCCAACCCCACTCCCTGCAAACCACCCACACCCACACACTGGACGAGGACTTCGCTCTCTTCCTCACATCCCAACATCACAGAGGTTCTTTCCACACTCGCCTCAAGCCACCTCCTCCGCCAGGCTGTGCCACGGCCAGGTCCCCGCCACCACATCCCAGCTGTGGGCACCTGGGCCCAACGGCAACCTCTCCACACACAATCCTCTCGTCCACAAAACAGAAGTAGCTTGCAGGCTACCGAGAGAATCAAGTAGGCCATGATGTGTTTCTACTTCTACTTAAACAAGCTTGGGTTTTTTAGAATACTTTTAGATTTTACAGAAAAACTGTGACTACAGTACAGAGAATTCCCATGCAATCTACACCCCAACTCCCCTACACGGTTACCGACACATCAGAGAGGTCTGCACTTGATTCAGAGTGTCTGTCTTCTCCCAGTGGCCTTTGAGTGGCCATGTCTCCTTCAGCTCTTCTGAGCTCTGGCTGCCCGCAGACCTGCTTTCTGGTGACTTTGACAGTTCTGTGGAGTACGTTCTGGCATTTTGTAAACGTCCCACAGGTGGGATGTGTACAACCGTGCTAATAGTACATCCTGTTGATTCGATGTGATCTGTGGTTTTTCTGCCAACAACCCATGGCCCTGTCTAGTCACGAGAAGGTCCTGATTTTTTTTCATCCTCCCTAGAGGATATTCTTCCCACTGGTTTTGAGAGAGAGCGGAAGGAAGGGAAGAGGGGGAGTGAGAGAAAAACAGCGACGTGAGATGCACAGATTGGTTGCCTCCCTCCTGCACTCGGCCCCCATGGAGGCTCAGGGGATGGAACCTGCAGGAGGTACTATGTGCCCTTGACCAGGAATTGAACCCGTGACCCTTCAGTCCCAGGGCTGACACTCTAACCACTGAGCACCCTACCATGGTGAGAAGGTCATGATTTTTTTTTTCAACTAAATGTATGACAGATAATACATTCACTCTGATTCGAAATTCAAATGACACCCAAAGACACACAGTTCAAAGTCACCTGCCTGCCCCTTCCCCCCTCTACCTTGTCTCTCCCCAACACACAGGTTCCTGGTGTTTCCTTACAGAATGTGGGCAAATAGAAATGCTTCCCGTCCACACGCACACGCTTTGTACACAAAAGATGACACGCTGTGCTCGCTGCTCTACACTTTGCTTTTTTTCTCAGTATATCCTGAGCCCTGTTCGTGTGCGCACAGCAATCCCTTCTTCTTTTCCACCCTTCGTCCCTGGGGTGAGGACGGGCCCTCACGGATTGAACCAGTCTTCGACTCACAGCCGTGTGAGTGGCTCTACATCCTTTACTGCTGTAAAAAAAAAAACGTGACTGTGACTAACCCCCTGCGCTTCACACAGATGCCTGCAGGTAGGGAAATACCTGGGCCAGAGATTGCTGGGTCGAAGGGCACATATACCTGTAGCTGAGAGAGAGAGGGCCAAGGGCCTTCCCAAAATCTGTTCCCTTCAAAACATGTTTTTCCGCAGCTCTCTCAACAACAGAGCACACCGCCAGCATGCACGCTGCACGCTCTTACTAGGGGAAAGTGGCATTGGGGCTCATAGTTCCCCTTTCTGACTGGGCGGCTCACCTCCTGTGTATGTGCCATTCCGGATTCCTTTCCTGTGAAAGAGGCGCTTGATGCACGCAGTGAGCAGCCCCCTTAGCTGCGGGCCAGGCTCTGTGCGTGCTGCCCGGACACATGTGGGCTGGGGTCACGGAACGGGAGCCAGCAGCCGGGGAAGCCTGCAGTAAGAATGCACAGGCAAGAACCTGAACTACTCGTGGAGTAGCAAAAAGGTGAAGGGGTTAAGTACAAATGGAGCCCTAGCCCGTGTGGGGAAGCATTTCTATTTGCCCACATTCTGTAAGGAAACACCAGGAACCTGTGTGTTGGGGAGAGACAAGGTAGAGGGGGGAAGGGGCAGGCAGGTGACTTTGAACTGTGTGTCTTTGGGTGTCATTTGAATTTCGAATCAGAGTGAATGTATTATCTGTCATACATTTAGTTGAAAAAAAAATCATGACCTTCTCACCATGGTAGGGTGCTCAGTGCTTAGAGCGTCAGCCCTTGGACTGAAGGGTCACCGGTTCGACTCTGCTCAGGGACATGCACCTCGGCCAGAGGCTCGATCCCTCGCTCCCTTCCATTCTCTCCAAAAATCAATGGGAAAAAATATCCTCAGGTGAGGATTAAAAAAAGAAAGAAGCACGAACAGGCAGTTACCAAACAGTCACAGGAATGTAAGGTGCAGCGTGGGAACCATAGTCAACAATATTGCGATAACCATGTGTGGCACACCAGGCGGGCACTGGACTTATGGGGTTGGGGGGTGGGGGGTGTCACGTCCTAAGTTATACGAATGTCTAACCACCGTGCTGTCAACCGGAAGCAAATACAATACTGAACATCGGCGCAATTTTAAAATTGTTTTATTTTTAAATAAAGAACTTGAACAGGGAAGGGGAGGGGAGGGGAGGGGAGGGAAGACTGAGGCTAGTCTCGCTGAAGGTTTCGCGCGTCTAGAAGTCAAGACTCAAAAGAAACCTCTGAGTATTGTCTAACTCGGAGACAAGGGTGGAGAGGACCTCACTGGGAAGGAGCACACTGAACTCAAGGTTCCCAGGAGACCCAAGGGAATAGGAAACGGTGGGGTCTCCTTAAAAGGGAGGTAAGTCCCCCTCCCCCCAGCAGCACAGCATGGGCAGAGCTGGGTCCTCTAGGGTGAGTGCAGGGGAACCTTCCGATCGCATTTTCTCTCTGGACATGTACAGACATTGAGACCAGTTACTTTTCTGCTTTTAGTTCACTGGCTCTTAAAGCTTCAATTGCCTGAAGAGCCTTTTTAAATATATATGTGTGTGTGTATATGTCTGTGTGTGTGTATGTGTGTATATAATTAGTTTCAGAGAGGAAGGGAGAAGAGATAGAAACATCAATGATGAGAGAGAATCATTGATGGGCTGCCTTCTGCACACCCCACACTGGGCATCGAGCCCACAGCCCAGGCATGTGCCCTGACCAGAGATCAAACCGTGACCTCCAGGTTCATAGATCAGCACTCAACCTCAGAGCCACGCCGGCTGGGCGAAGCCCCTGAAGAGTCTTTACAAAGCACTCTTTCCAGAGCGGGTGGGGTGCGTGCTGGACACAGGCCCCAGCTGGGGGGTTCCCCGGGGCGTCTCTGAGAAAGGCCCACCTGCCCCCATGCTGACAGGCTTTGCCGAGGCTCCGGTCGGCTGGGAAGGTGAAGCAGCTCCCGCAAACCGGCCGGCGTGCGTCCCTCCGCAAGTGCCGCTCCGGATGGAAAAGCGCCGGTGCGAGAGAGGTGCCCACTGTGGAGCTCTCTCCCGCGGGCGTCCGGCCAGGCCTGGAGGCTACGGGTGGGGAAACAGCACGCTGTGTTCTGCAAACAGCTCAGCTGTACCAAGAATCCTTCCCAAGACCAGAGGTAACCCGGGCGGTGCGTCTGCATATCTGCTGTAGGATCTACGCTCCTGCCAGCTCCCAGAGAGCTCTGGGTCAGGTCGCATGCATAGCCGCATCGGTAGGTGGCAGGCGGCCATGCTGAGTCTGCTGTAGGCAGGCGTAGGGTCCAGGGTGAGCGCTCCTGAATTTCTAGCCTCAGACAATACCTCTGTCCTTCTTTCCTCTTCCTGCCACCTCTATACCTGGCCCAGACTCTCAAAGGCTTCTAAACCTCCTCCTCCTCCTCTCTGCCTTCCCCCTCTCACTTCTGACCCAGCCAGCCCACCAAAGCGAGAACCCTACCCGGAGGCCTGCCTGCTCAAAAGCCCTGAGATGCCTCTTTCCCTTTAAGACTCCAGGCCATACCCTTCGCTCAGGCTACTGACCCCATGTCTCAAGGAGCCAGCCGGACCCCCGCCCCTCCAAGCTCCGTCCCCAGGGTCCCTCACTCTGACCATCAGCTCCAAGCAATGGATCTAGCTCAGCACTTACCATGAAGCTTTCACGTTGGGCCCCAGTGCCATCCTCCCTCACAACACATATCCTCCCCCACACTCTAGTCAATTCCAATCCTACCTCCTTCAAGAAA
>PVJC01048907.1:0-12370 GCA_004026665.1 Murina feae | reverse complement strand
CTGAAAACTGACTGGGGAATAAGAGGAGGGATGAACTAGAGAAACCAGTTAGAAGGCATTTTGATGAATCAACTAGAGTGTAGTAGTGGTAAGAACGAGCTGTATCTGCATTTATTTTGAAAGTGAACAGAATAAATTGCTGATGGATTAGTTACAGAGGTGTGAGAAAGAGAGAGAGGAATCAAGAATAACCCCAAGAATTTTCATACAAGCAACTCAAAAGTCGAAGTTGCCATTTACCAAGATGGGAAGACTAAAGAAAGATCAGGTTTGGGAAAGAAAAATTCAGGAGTCTGGGTTTGGAGATGTTATATTTGACATGCCTATTTCACAATCCCTAAAGCAGAGATCTACCTTAGTCTCAATGAGTGACAACTGCTGGCAATCACTATTACAGGCAGAGGGGCATGAGCAGTTGGCTCTGTGTTCTTCTCTGGCTAGATCATATACTTATCACAACTGTATTCTATCACACATATATCATATTATATGCTATCTTATATACATGTATCATATACTAACACGGGGAGAGCTGATGAGAACACAGGGCTTAGGAAGTCTGATGCAGGTTTACTCCTTCTTGTTCTACACTAAAATATAGCTAACTCAAGAGCTAACCCTCAAAAGCGTCCTTGGAGTCAAGATCACATTGTGACCACATAAGAATAGTACCAGGATACCCTGACTCAAGCCAGGGTTTTCCAGTTTCTCTTCTAACTGAACATCTTTTACAAAGTGTAAACATTGTGTTAGCTGTCCTCAGTCTCACATACCACAACTCCCTATTCTTTCTTTTTTTTAATATAGTTTATTGATTTTTTACAGAGAGGAAGGGAGAGGGACAGAGAGTTAGAAACATCGATGGGAGAGAAACAGCTGCCTCTTGCACACCTCTACTGGGGATGTGCCTGAAACCAAGATACATCCCCTTGACCGGAATCAAACCTGGGACCTTTCAGTCCACAGGCCGACGCTCTATCCACTAAACCAAACTGGCTAGGGCACTCCCTATTCTTATTCCCTTCTGAAACTGGAAGAGCAAGATTTCATTCCAACTTTTCATTGGAAAAGCATAAAATAAATATTTCTTTTGCTTTCACATTCCCAAAATCTACTAGCCATTAAATGCATCCAAAGAATATGGACTTTTGGTTTGCCAATGTCTAGAACTTTTATCTACTTACAGAAATTTAACCAAAGGGAATATATATAAAAAATTCTGCTATAAGGAATTACTTCACTATTGATAGTGCACAAATCGGGAACAATCCTTTGTTTCAATGAAGCAAAAATGGGTTAAAGAAATAATTGGCATATAAAAGAATGTTAAGGGATTATATAAATGATTCCATATAAAAATACATTAAAATATTAAGTAAAAAAAAACAACCGATTACAAATAGTATGCATAATATGACCCCCACAGTTTTATTTTTAAATAAGTGTATGCGTATACTATTAGTCAAATATGATTATGTATGATCAACAGAAATAACAGTGATGTAACCTCTGGGTAGAGGGGCCGTAGATAAATGTTCTTTTTACTTGTCTATAAGGAACTTATACTGTTTTCTACTAAGAACAAGTTTAAAATTTTTTATATTCAATATAAAATATCTTATATTTGTCTGGAATTTAGTTTTTACTGTCTTAAAAAAAAATCTACCCACATCTCTACACATACTTCATCTAAGTCAAAAGACTTCTTTCTGAGGAGCCATTTGTGGACTCTTCTCCAAAGGCCTCTCTCTCAGGAAACAATGCTAACAACTCCACGAAGAGCTCAGTCATAGGGTTCTCCTGCACAGCACAGGAGACTCTGCTCCTAGGGTCTGTGGGTGCTACTTCCCCAGTCTAGCAACTATTACACGGGAATGTAAAGCAAGATGAACTGCCTTACTCTCTGCACCTGGCCAAAGACACAACTGTTAAACAGAGACTAAGTTCCATAGTCCCCACCAGGGCAACAGCAATGGACTTTGTTTTCTATAAACAGACAGACAAGAAAAAAGTTCAGGTTAAATCAGTCCTCAGAGGAAGAAAAATAGAAACCAGGCAACGAATGGGGAATGCTTCATATTCCTAAAAGTTTTTTTTGTAAGTTAACACATGGTGTCTGCTTCTCTCTAGTCACCTATTTATCACTCTCCTCCTTAGAAAAGGGAAAAAGCCCTGGCTGTTTTCCTAGTGCAGAGTTTTGTGGCTGGGGGGAAGGAGGAAAGGGGGAGGAAGGAGGGTGCTTTAAGCATGATGCAAACCATTTGGAGTTGAGTGAGAGCACTGCCAACACAAGCTGGACTATTTAAACAAGTGAGGAAATGATCGTATATACAACATGCCAGCAAGCACACACACACACCAAAGGAAGTCGAGAGGGCTTTTTTTTTTTTTCAGGACACAGAGCTGGATGTCAGCGGCTAAAAGGTCGATATTTTCCCTTAACACCCTTCTCAATGACTTAATC
The DNA here is from genome assembly GCA_004026665.1 of Murina feae. Classification (NCBI taxonomy): domain Eukaryota; kingdom Metazoa; phylum Chordata; class Mammalia; order Chiroptera; family Vespertilionidae; genus Murina; species Murina feae. Next base: position 9,906 of record PVJC01048907.1, on the reverse strand, counting down.
ATGTTCCGTTGCAGAGAAAACTTCCCAAGAATAAAAAAGTCTGGAGAATTAAGAGGAAGGGTGAATGGGGAGTGATGTTTGGCCTGGAGCTGACCTTATCCGAGGTTTTCTCCACGTAGCAGGGATCCTGAGGGGCAGCCAGCAAGGGGACAAAGCCCGAGAGAAGCCGATCCTCTTCCAGAATAAGAAGGGTGAGGTCATCGTCCGGGTCCTTGTACAGTGGCACCTCAGACTGATTCACCGCAGTCAGTATGTTACAGAAATCAGCCAGCATCGACCACACATCCACAGCAACCCTGTGAGAAATAAGGTAAGAAAAGAAGAGCAGCTCTAAAGAGGGACCAGTTCAAGTATTCTAAGCACTTGTGAATAGGGAAGTACCTATGGCAAATGCTGTCTATGGCTGGCATCTGCCAGAAAATCTTACCCAAAAAACTAGGATACAAAATTGTACCCTTGGCAGCAATCTGGTGAATGTGTGTCCATCCATGTAAAGTTAAAATTGATTAAGGGGAGTTTTTAATCCTAACCAGAGAGAGAGAAGAATTTAGAGAATTAGTTGCCTAATGCAGGTCCTGTCACCTTTCCAGACAGTGTGCCTAAGACACTTACTCAAACACTCTGGACACCAAGTGCCTGAGGCAGCTCCCAGAATTCCCCCACTCCTATCCAGCCAAGTATATGCCATACAGACAGCTACAGAGCGCCAATCTTCCCTCCTCTTGCACAGCCAGAGGGACTAGTCACACCAGGGAAGTCATGTGTTTGTGGGCTTTTCCCCTTCTTATAATGCTTTAGGAATCTCTTTATATATATATATATATATATATATATATATATATATATATATATATATATATATATGCAGAAAAACAATTAAATACACAGCCAACAAAAACCTCATTCCTGGCCTGCCAAGCTTCCCATTCATTTCAGCAGCTGAACTGTATCAGTGCTATCTTGGCCATCCTATTCCCTCTCCTTTCTCTAGATTGTAGAAAATGAGACATAGGGTAACCAACATTATGATTTGCCTGGAACTATCCTAGTGTTAGTAATTAAAGCCCCACATTCCCAGAAACACCTCAGTCCTGGGCAGATTGGAATGGATGGTCATCCTAATTGCATATCATCAGGTCCTGGTGGAACCCGAGAATAAATCTTAAAAATGCAAAATCTGGTTCTCTCCTGTTCAAACACCAGGGCAGAATTACAAAAAGGTTCATTCTCTGTCACCATCAACTGCCAAAAATCTCCTGTGGTACAGAGTCCTCTTTTGGTGGGAGCTAAGGATCCTTACAACTTTCTTTGACAAGCCCAAGACCAGCTCAAATAGTCAAAATGGCCAGATCCAGGGCCTGCCTAGTCCACAGACTTAAGTTTCTTCCCCAGAGGACAATCTAACCAGGGAGTCTGGAACAGGCAAGTACCCTATGGATGCTAAATTGTACTCCAAAAGGAGTGAGACCCATAAAAGAATCACAAAGAAAAGGCTTTACAATTTGGTTCAAGAGGTGGAATGACAAGAGGCAAGAAGCAAAGAGAGGTATATGAATGAGCTACATCCTGGAATCTTCCCAGACGAGTTACTGCGCATGAGCCAAATCTGCTAAGGAGGGGCTTCAGACCTAAGCAATTTGTTGCTCTTGGAGGCTAGGAACTTGGGGGGAATGGCAAGAAAGGAGGGCATTCAAGGGACATGCTATTGAAGGTGATGCTGGAAGAGAAAGTGGAATAGAGGTGTGGGGACTCCCTGACTGGATCCAGGTGGAAGGAGCCTGCACTGGTTTATTTACTGTAATCACTGCACTAGGAAAAGGCAATGAAATGAAACATCTTGTTTTCAAGAGTGTCCTGGGAACCAGGCGGAACACAGCCCCATTAATCACACAACGGCACATAATCAACACACGTGTACAGCAGAAGTAACTCGCTTCACAGGCTTTGCCCAGGAAAAAGAACATGTTTGGGAAGAATCACCGGAGGGACAAGGGTTTTTTAAAGCCTCTCTCTGCACAGACACCAACAACTAGACTCATTCACAAAGCTCCATCTTTTGGCTCAGCTGGGTTTGGCTGTCAGAAATGTTTAAATATGGAAAAAAATAAACAGTTGCAACACGTTTCTGTGCAGAGATCTGCCTGAGCCCCTTTGTGATGTAATGGGAAACGCGCATTCAGGCTACCAGCTGTAGAATAAACAGAACTTCGAGGGTTAAAAGGAACTGAACTTTCCACGACCCCATCTGCAGAGAAGAAAATAATAAGAGGAATGATACACTGCCCCACAGCTCTGATAGTTTATCCTCCAGTCCCGGCTGCAGAGACAAGCACCGGATGTGATAGGGCTGCTCAGGGCCGCCTCCGAGGTTAGCGCTGCCCATGGGAGACGCACAGGGAGGCTCTTCCAGCTCCCTGCTTCCTCCCCCAGTGCCCTGCTGGCCACTTGAGCCCACTGCCTGAGTCCGATCCCACAGCGCTGGTGAGCTCTGGCCAACAGGCATTGCTCGGCTGCAGAGCAGCAATTTGGAAAATAAACAGGAAAGACGACAGTGAGAAGGAAGAAGGTGAAAAGTCTCCCAGCTGAATTCTGGCTTGGGGGCCTTGGTTGGTGCTGTGCAGGTCAAGGCTGCTTCAGGATGTAGTTGGGGGTGGGAGGTGTGGGCAGCAGCATCCCCAGCCAGGGAGAGGCAGTAGAAAATTACCCATGGCTGCCACAGTGGGAGGCCCCACATCCCTCTCTTATCCTCTTACCCCTACCATCTTGGATCCAAGAGAAGAAATATGTGATACCATGTGGTTCTCATTACCATGCTCCCCGGTCCCCTACGGCTCAGATAAACCAAAACTGACTCCTCCCAGAGACTGCTGGCCACCACAAGGGACCCCTGCCCACGTCTGCCCTTTGCCCATTACCACCCACCCACCTTGTGCCAAAATCTTAAGACTTCCTGCAAAAATGAAGTGGATGAGAGTTCCTACTACAGTGTTGATGTGTAAGACAGCAGCTGGTGCCAGAAGACACAGGATGTGTCCTGAGTCCCCAACTCAGAAATATAAAGTGGCACCACAGACAAGAACACAACTAACTAGGCACCCATGGGCCAGATGGTGACTCTCCACAGAGGCAGGGAAGAGGGGAGTGTTGGGAAACTAACACTAAAAGGAAGAGGTGAGATACCTAAACCCCAAAGTTAAGATATTTGCAAAAAGATGAAGTAATTCCTGGAACCTGGGGAGTATCATCACCTCAGCTTACCCCAATCAGGCCTCCGGGCTGAGAGGTCAGTTCCATGGGTGAACACAGGGTTTCCTGAATAGAAGGGGGAAAGCGTAGCTTTTTCCTGCTCTAGTTCCTTATCCCAATTAGGAGTGCCTTCCAATCTTCACCCCACAGCAGCCCTTGGAGTCTAAGGATTCAAGGTTGGCCTAGGTTGAGAAGCCCAAAGTAAAATTCTGATGGCTCTGAGGAGCTTTAAACAGCTCCCAATCTTTTAGAAATGCTTTGGAAATGACACATCAAAACGTTTTCCAGTTAACTGCAAACCAACTTTGGTTCTTAATGAACCCTCTAGAGTGCTATGGGCTCAGGCAAGTCCCACTGGCTTGTTCTGGTCCCCATTCATATTTTGGGGAAGCTCCCAGAGCCCACAAAATCCCACTAAAGCTAGGGTTCATTCTTCACCTAGCAGACACAAAGCAGACAGAGAGTATGAAACTGAGTCCAATGAGTCCATTTATGGCTCTTAGAATGGTGGCCAGGGAGCCTCTCAGCAGCTGTGATGTGATTAGTGAGCAGGGATCAGCAGTTGTAGGGTGACCCAGTGGCCCAACCCCACAGAACACACCACACACCAGGAAAGCAGACCCCTGGCTGGACACCAGATCCTAGCTTGGGACAGACCAGCAGTGGCTAGTTAGAGGTATGCACTCAGGACCAAGCTCACTCACTTCTCCACAGACATGCATTCACTTACTCCACCAGGAAAGGAAAAAAATAAGAGTTAATTTACTTTTTATTGCCTCAGAATTCCAAGGTTTAATGTAGCTGTCAGTTTGAGTGCAGTGCAGCTGCTGGCCGATACAATGCAGCCCAGGCCAGCCCAGGTGACTGGGGAAACACATTTCACAGAAATGAACCAACACACACTCTTGGCTGGTTGTTTGGGGGATATTGACTTGGGGAATCAGATTAACCCTTCAGGCTGGAGTTAGTTTGCAAACAACATAAGAAAAGTAGCTTCAGTCCAAGGAACTGAGATGCCCTGGTCTCAGGTGGACCAGTGGATTTCTGTGTTTCTACAATTTTGTCGTTTTCTCATGTAAGATGTTATTTGACTACAACATGCTCTGAAAGATGAAGGCATGAGATATGTGAGGGAAGTTATATCACAACAGTCTATCTCCTTCCTAGAACTCAGAACAAAAGGCAGATCTGCCAGCTTTATAGGGAAGAGGTCGGGTGGGACCTTTTCTACAAGGTCCATATAGGGTGTGACTGAGGGGGGCAGACAGTGTGGAGAGTGGAGTACTAAGGCCTAACCAAGGCTCGGGCCATCCTCTGGCAAGTCTAAGGAAGACTGAGCCCTCACACACCCCTTCTTTTTTTTTCCCCCCACTGGGGGAACAGGCTGACTGGTGATTAATATCAAGTACAATGACCCCATGTTACAAGCCTGCAGGGGCCTGTGGAGGTGGCCATTTCCTGTGTAATACCAGCTTGTTTAAACACTAACATTCAAACTCCACAGCTGCAGAACAAACCCGGAAAGAGTTGAGTGAGAAGAAGCCCTGCATTGTGTTTCGGAGCTATGGAAGATCAGAGAAGTAGTACAGATGGCAAATGAGTTGGGTCTTTTGGTTCCTGGGGTGAGGAGCTCTGGAAATACAGACAAGATGGCATGGAAACTAGGCACAAGGACGCTGAAAAAGAGAAAGCCCATGGACTATAGACACAAAGGGGAAAGACAAAAGACCATAGCAAGAGAAATGCTCTTAAGATATGCAATATGCCCTGGCTGGTTTGGCTCAATGGGTACAACATCGGCCTGTGGACTGAAGGCTCCCAAGTACTATTCTGGTCAAGGGAATATGCCTGGTTGTGGGCTCGATCCCCAGTAGGGGGCGTGCAGGAGGCAGCCAATCAATGATTCTCATTATTGATGTTTCTATCTCTCCCTCTCCCTTCCACTCCGAATCAATAAAAATATATATTTCTTTGTAAGATATGCAATATGCTCTTTTAAAAACCTGTTTGCCTCTGGACTATTATACTCTAGTCCAGCGGTCAGCAACCTTTCGCACCTCACGGACCACCAGCGGTCCACCAACCACCGGTTGGCGACCACTGCTCTAGCCCACAGCTCTCCACACAGGGTTCAAAGGCCAACATAAAACCATTGTAGCCCCGGTAGACTTTTGGCCCCTGGACCATTATACTCTAGTCCAGCAGTCAGCAACCTTTCGGACCTCACGGACCACCAGTGGTCCACCAACCACCGGTTGGCTACCACTGCTCTAGCCCACAGCTCTCCACATAGGGTTCAAAGGCCAACATAAAACCATTGTAGCCCCGGTAGACTTTTGGCCCAAATGGAGAAAATTGCAGGAGATGAGCAACTAATAGCAGAAGTGAACCTGAATCCAATAAGTCAACGTGGGCCCTTGGGACAGTGCCCAACTTAAATTAATTTTGTCCAATATGGCAAGTCAAATTCTGAAGCTCAGACACCCCACACTCCTCCAAGAACATAAACTTCTCCATGTCCTAAGAAGTGCAGCTGGAGCCCGATGGCAAACAGGTCACAGTAACCTCATTCCAGGATTTCTCAAGTACCTCTACTATGCCTCCTTCAACTTCTATCTAGGTCAGTGACTTCTTTGATTTCAGTTCTCCCAAGCTACATTCATACGTATAGCCTCTGTCATATCACTATGGTGTGTTAAAACCATCAGCACTGTGTGTTTGGGAAAGAGCAGGCCCCAGGGGACCTCAACATCTCCACGGCATGAGTGGAGCCCTCGGCGGCCTCCCTGGTGCGGATTCTCACGGTTCCTGCCTCTCCAAATTTTAGCTGTAACCACTCCAACACGTCTTCTTAGTTTAGCACACACTGGACCCAAATAACCTCAACCCAGAGCTGGAAAGTACTCTCCCTGGGGTCAGCTGCTGTACCCTACTGGGGTCAGACTGGAGCCTTAGGCCAACACCCCTTCCTCTCACAAGGAGTCCTGTGGGAGGATTGGGGAGGGGACAGAGGCCCCTGCCGTGGGAGAGATCACATGTGCCCACACTCAGCACTTGGAGGAAGAGGAACCCCCTGGTGCCAGGCTGTAGTGCTGACGCCCTAACCCGGAGCCAGGGAGACTGGGTGGGGAGCCAGGGTAGCAAAGGGGCTTCCCACAGTCACCACCACTTCCTTCAGGGAAGTGCTGATGGACTATTACTTAGTGACCTCCTAAAATGCCCTTCTGGGAAGACGTATTAAGCGTCCTTGAAGGGGTGCCGATTAGATTTGGGATTAGTTCTTATTTCAGAGCTGCCCTATGAGGGTGAGTGAGCTAGCTGTTTCTTAACTCAAGAATTTCTATCTCATTCTACAGGGTCAACACATGTTGGCTCCCTGAGGAAATTAGCTTACTGCATACTCCCTATATATCCCTACATCTCCCTATGTGACAGCACCTCAGAGGGCTTCCTATAAGCCGTTTCCAGCATGCTCTGTAGACTATTCAAGACAAGCCACGGAAAAGCAGCAAGTCCAGGAATTTCTGGAGCTTTTTTTTTTTTTAACAGTACTCCAATCCAACAGTGTGATAAATGCATCCGAGCTACAATTAGGAAGATATATAGCATCAGAATGCTAAGGTCTGGGCAGCCTGGTGAAACGCGGGCTCTCCAGAGCCCCAGCTATGTTTCCCATTATGTAACCCTGGTCATGGGCAGACAGCCAGACTCCAAATGAAAAAGAGACTCTGGCTTGGCACTGGTTCTATTTTCCTATCCTCATTCGGGGTCAGCGCAGTGTCATACAGCTGCAGAGAAAGCTCTGGGGATTAAACCTGGGAAAGCCTCCAAGACCAGGACCTGGGTTCAAGTACCAGCTGAAAGCAATAAACCAACTGCCACAGCTGGGCTAGGTTTGGATGTTCTCAAAGTCCCCTGACTCTTTCACTTACTGAGAACTGGAGATCAAGATGAGGGAAGGTTTGGCTTCAGCAGAGACTCTGAAATGAGGTAGGTTGTCCCACTGCCCTAGCCTTGCCAAAGGTCCTGGGATGCAAGAGGTCACTATGCTTAGGCTTGTGGAAGCCTGTTGCTCTGCTCCTCTCTATTACCTGACATTCACAACTTCACTCATGCTCACTTGTTAAGGTTGAGAGTAGCTGCCTTTGCCTTCTAGTAAGAAGCTTGGAACAGATATGTGCCCCCCTCACCACCACTCCATAAGTAGATGGCCCCTCCAAACACTGAGGTCTGTTCTAAATAGACCAAAGCATTTGACACTCTCTTACAGTGGCCCAAGGCAACTTTCCACACTTTGCTATAATCATCTGTACCAAAACCTCCTGAGATATAAAGCCATCGTATTATAACAGGTACAAATGGGAAGTCAACCTACTTACATGCTGACCCAGCACACAAATGCTTAAGTGCCACTGTGTGGGAAGGCACAAACGGCCCTGAAATCCTGCCCTTATCTCTCTAATTGTCCCACATGTGCCTAAGTGGCTACTGACTAGGAAAAGTAGGTATGACCAGAAAGAAGAGGAATATGGACAAAAGGAGAGAACTAAGGAGACCAATAAGCTTTGGAGTATCCCTAGAAATGTGGAGGACACTTCAAAATGATTCTCTAATTGTATAAGGAAAGACAGTAACAAAATAGACAGGGAACAAGATTAAATAAGGGTTCAAGTGTAAGAGAGACAATTTGGGTGTGGGGAATTCTGGAGGAGAAGTAAACTAAAATGTAGACTATCTGGCCACCTTATCAATGAGCCATTTGACTTTGTAGAGAACCATTCAGGCAAAGACCAATAAAAGCATGCAAAGCAGAGGTGTTAAGTGGAAACCCTTTCCTTCCTACTCCCCTGAGAGCACTCCTAAACCCTCCAAAATGAAGATCACACAAGGACCTTAAGAATGTGAGGAGCTACTATTCTGACATCTACACAACTATCTGGAGTATATCATTCCTTATGGCCTTAAAGAAAAGACTCCACAAAATGAAAGATCAGTAGGCATAAGACACAACTTTGAAACCCAGAGAACTACCATGCCTTGCCAATCTCTCAACTGTATTTACTCAGTAAGTGTTAGGCAGCCATATGAGAAACTGGAAAGGAAGAAGATAAATTTATATACCACTTTTTCAGTGCTTGGATCTGAAGGCTATGAGGTAGAGCTACTCTCAGTGGTGGTCAGGCCAGGTCTGCTCTGTCCAGCAGTGGCACCAACCCTCAAACCACCATGCCCTGTGGTCAGGCACCAAGACAACAATGTCCCTCCTTTATGCTTAAACTTACATTCCGGAGACAACCAGCTGCTGACCATTCAGAGAGAGTGCAGAAGAGAACTCTATTCTCTACCATACTGACTTCTCTAGCCTAGAGGATTCATCAGAGTAAGTGATGCCCACATCTATAGGAACCTGTTTACTGGGCAATCAGATTCAATATATTATTTGGTCAGATTTGCTCCCCCTGTGAAAAAAATCTAAAAAATACTAAGTAAATTTGTCAAGTATCCCAACCCTCTCTGCCTCTCTGTGGCCCAGGAGGTGAAGCCCAGCTGGGGATGGCTGTAGCTCAGGACCACGTGCCCAGCTGCTGATTGAGCCCTTGCCCAAAGATGGGCAGCAGCTTGCATAAGCCGGCAACGGGCCATTTGCTGCAGCATCCAAAGAAAAAACAGACTCAGCATCTCAAGCAAATGAGGCCCAACACTTCCTGTGTGAGCTTTCCATTTCCTCAGCCAAACAAAAGCCAAAGGGAATGAGAGAGGGAGGAGGGATGAAAGGAGACAGCCGCAGAAGAGAGTTAACAGGCCCGATGGTCCAGGATATAGGTAAATAGGGGTGGGATGGACCATATCTAAGGGACTTGTGGTTGTGAGGTGAGATGACCCAGGGAAGACCCAGGCTCCAGAAACAGATAGTCTGCCTCCCCACCCTCCACTCCACGAAAGGAAGGGAGGAACATTCTGTGACCCTGAGCATGCTCAGAAGCAGTGGCTTCAGATATTTGGGAGAGCTGAGCCTTTGTCATTTTCTTTCTAAAATTGTAAATTACCTAGTCGGCATTATAGATTAATAGCCTGAGAAGTTTGAGGCTATACATGTTAACTCTTTGGGGAACATGGCTAGGGAACAGCTAACCCCTACCTAGAAGATCCATCAGTTCCTTTGTGTGGCCCCAGCTGCCCAGCTCAGGGCTTAACCCTGGCTCCTGAGGCCCCAGCCTAGAGTGCATTTTGGAAACCTAGGAGGGTTTACAGAAAGGATGTAGAGGACTGATGCTGTATCACTCACTCAGTTACAGAGTTAGAGTTGGGGGAGACAGGGGAGAGGTAGGGAAAGAGGGCCAAACAGTCCAGGGTGCATCTTGGGGTGAAGAACAAGAAAGGAATTTGAGGAAGGAAAGTGGGGGGGGGGGTGGCTAGACTACACAGTGCACACAGAAAGATCAATAACTGCTGGCTATAAATCTCTGCTGCAGCATTCCCGCTGTGGGTCCCCTACAAGAAGAGACTCACATGGCTGGCCCCAGACCAGAGAAGCACCCCACTTCCTAGAAATGCTGTCTGCAGGAACCTAGGTCTTCACACTGTATCCTCCAGGATTTTCCTCCTCAGAGGAGCATGTAGAATGATGAGATGTTGGGTATGGATGCCTGTTACCGAACA
>PVJC01048906.1:0-12367 GCA_004026665.1 Murina feae | reverse complement strand
GATAAGAAAAAGTAATGTAAACATAGATGATTGATAGATAGATAGGTAGATAGATAGATAGATATTGAGATTGATTTTGTGATAAATGCTAAGAAGAAAAATATATCAGGGAAGGTATTACTGAGTGTTTTGTGTATGTGGTAGAATTTTAAGTAGGGTGGTCAGGAAAGATCTTATGAAAAGTTGACATTTCAGTAAATATATGAAGGAAATGTGTATGTGAGGGAAGAGTGTCCTAAGCATAAGGAAAGTCAGCAGTCTTGCTGCCATGATAGAGGAATAATAATGAGACCCTGAGGGCTGGAGTGGAGAATAAGAGGAGACAAAGTTGGAGATGAAGCATAAGGAGGTTAGGGGATGGGCTGAGGATGGCAATTCCTGTAGGGCTTTGTGGATATTATTATTGACTTTGGCCTTAATTCTGAGTGAAATAATCAGCCAAACAGGAGCTTTGAATAGGCTTTAACAAGAACATTCTGACTACTAATTAGGAAATAGACTTTAGGGAGATAAGGGAAGAAGCAGGGAGACCACTGAGGACACTTCATCTTTAAAAATGATGGTGGTTGATCAAGGTTTTGGGCTGAGCATGTGGAAGAATGGAGTTGTCAAAAACTGAGGTGGGATAAGTTGAGATGTTTATAAGGGAGTGTTGAGTAGACAATTTGATTGATAAATTTGGAGCTCAGTGTTGGAATGGAGGAAAAGTCTCAATTTGAAGCAAGACATGCTTCAACTCTCTTTCTCCTAACAGGAATTATTTTTTCTGAAGTCTTCCTAATTTTTGTTTTCACTTTATCATCACTGTTTAAAGAGATATTATTCCTGTTAGCCCAATGTGATCCAAATATAGGTTTATAAAAGCCCCCTCTTTTGTTGTCAACAGCTGACACAAAGCAACATTGTCTAAGCAAGACTTTTCTGACAAAAGAAAATGTGTAATATCAAAACAACATGAAACTAGATAATTTGACTTATTATATGACGTATTTTACTCAAATTCTGTCCTTCTGTGAAGCTCTCCTTCTGGCTTCCACTCCACACCAGGCAGCAGAGGCCATGTTTATCCTTAACACAAGAGAGCTCTAACAGACACTGTCTTCACCCATGATGCTGAGAATCAAGGCAAAGAAGATTTGTCTCCTCTTACGCTTATAAACAGCCCACTTTCTTAATTCTGATTTCCTTCTGACCCTGGGTGATTGTATACTAGATTTTTAGGAAGGGACCATCCACCCTCAAAATATCTCAATGTAACATCACAATTCTAAAAACATAATCAGAGGCATATGCATATATTATCAAGGCAGAGGAATCACTTAATCAGAGTATGAATCAGAGAATGCCCTCCATAAATATTAATTACCTTTCCTTCCCCTTGGAATAACTTTCAGCACTCTCTATAAATCACCTCGCTTTAACTGCAAGGAGGCTATTTTCTTACGTGTCATTACCATATAACCCCAAGCTTATTCTTGTGCTCTTTGCCCTTCCTAGAATATTTTCTTCTCATAGAAACCTTGCAGTTCTTTATATGTTAGAATAACCTCATAAGTATTCTATCTAATTGAACCCTACACTGATGTATCCTCTCCCTTGCACATCAATAATTTGTCTATAGCAATCATTTTCATTTAAAATTTTTCTGAAATGTTTTGGTACAAAAATCTTCCCTTCCCCCCACAAAAAAAAATAGGAACCATGATTTGCTCTCTTTTGTTTGCTTTTAAAATCTACCACCATGCATAGCAGATACATAATAATGTACTAGTAATGCAGTAAATAATCCTTGACTGTCTGAAACATCTGCTTATTAATCCATTAACCCCAAAATATTAACACTTTGGTGGTCATTGCTAGATATTCAAGCACGGAAGTAGAACAATGATGGAAAATTCTTCATTTTAAGTGAAAAGATGATGTTAGGAATAGCTTCTTGAAAAATTGGTTTGGTAAGCTCACATATCCAAGATTATAGAGAGCCATCTTGTGGGCAGTTCAGATTCTCATTCAAGTAAAGTCTTTAGATACTATGATTTGCTCTGCCCTGGATGCAGAATAAAATTTATAAAGTATATTGAAATTTTACCAGGTGTACTGGTTAATAATGCAGACTTTGTAATCAAAGAAAACACAATAATTTCAAGAGAAACATCAAAAGTGCTTTATTCAAAGTAATGTCTATCGCTAGCTATACATTTCCCCCCATCTTTCAGGTAATTTTTGGATACTGCCCCAATAGAACTTTTCTTGTTTTGAGGCAAACCATTCAGAGACCCAATTTTCCATGCCTTCATAGGTTTTGAAGTGCTGCTCAGAAAGTGCGTGTGCCATAGATAAGACAAGTGGTAATCTGAAGAAACAAGTCTAGTGAATACAGCGGGTGGGTTAATACTTCCCAGGCAAGATCTTTTAACATGTCTTTAACTGGTTGAGAAGTTTGTGATGGTGTGTCATCATGAAGCAAAATTACTTTGCTGTGTCTTCTGGACAATTCCAGTCATTTCACGATCAAAGCGTGGTTCAAATTGATTATTTGTTTTTGGTAGCAGTCAGTATTAACCTGGTTTTAGAGGCTTATACTACACCACACTTTCCTGATCCCACCAAACACAGAGCATTGTCTTCTTTCTGAAACTATTTGGCCTTGCAGTCAATGTTGATAGTTGACCTGGATCAACCTATGATTTTGTGCATTTGGGATTCTCAAAATAAACCCACTTTTCATTGCCAGTCACAATTTGATGCAAAAAAGATTTTCATGCTCTTGAAGCAACATTTTACTGATGACTTTTTTGTTTTCTATTTGTCTTTTGTTCAGTTGATATGGCACCCATTTTCCTTTCTTTAATGTCTTTCCTATTGCTTGTAAATGATCAGAAATTGTTTGCTGAGTAACTTTTAATCTTTCTGCAAGTTGTTTTTGAGCTTGACATGCATCTTCATCTAATAATGCTTGTAATTGTTGATCTTCAAACTTTTTTGGTTGACCTGAATGTTCTTTGTCTTTCACATAGAAATAATCACTTTTAAAGCATTTAAATCAGTATTCACAAGTATCTTGAGATGGATCATGTTCACCATAAGCTTCCCCAAGTATACGATAACTTTCAGCAGCACTTTTATTTAAAATAAAGTAATGAATTAAAACTTCCCACAAATGCTCTTTTTTTGGCATGAAATTCAACATTCTTAAGCAGAAACATATCTATGATGTTAACTCCTTCAGAAAATTTGACATACGAAGTTTTGAAGCTTGCTGTCAATACAACAAAATAGCATACATATCAAATCGCACATATATCTACATATGTTTAACTCCATCTATTGAAAAAAATCCACTGATACACCTGGTATATAATTAAGCATGTCTTAACTAATACCCGTGAACTAACTGTAGACTCTACAATGTTTTTAAAATTCTAAAGTATCTAAAATGCAGGTCCCAAATAAAGATAAAACTAAATATCATAAACATGACCTTCCATTAGAAATCTAATGTAATAAAAGAGTAATATGCAAATTGACCCTCACTCCATTACACCTAAGCCATGCCCACCAGCCAAGCCATGCCCACCAGCCAATCAGAGCAGGTGTATGCAAATTAACCCAGCCAAGATGGTGGCTGGCAGCCACGGAGCTAGAGCAAACAGGCGGCTTCCGTTGTACCAGCGACGGAGTTGAAACTGCCTGCCTAGGCTGGCTGAGCCTCTGCTCAAGACAACAAAGTTTCAATTATAGAAGCCATGGAGCTGAAACAAACAGAAGGCTTCCTTGCCTGCCTAGGCCTCTGCTCAAGGCAACAAAGTTTCAATTATAGAAGATAAATAAACCCCAGAAACCTGATTCCAGCCAGCCTCACTGGGACGTTGGGTCAATGGGACCTCTGGGCGCCTGAAAACGGCCCTCAGCCCCTCACCCAGTCTGGCCACACCCTCATTGGATGAGCCTCCCCACTGGGGGGCTTGGCCAGCCTGCAAATAGCCATCAGCCCCTCACCCAGGCTGGCCAGGCACACCAGCAGGTGGACATCCCCCGAGGGGTTCCAGACTGCAAGAGGGCACAGGCTGGGCTGAGGGACCCCACCCCCCCCCGAGTGTACAAATTTTTGGGCACTGGGCCCCTAGTTTTATATAACTGTGAACAGAAAAGAAAGAGCAGTCCCTTAAGAAATGCAAATGTACACACAATTTTGCATATTATTTCAAGTGTTTCACAAATTCCCCTGTAGTTCACTTGTTCTGTTCATCGACTTCATATTTTTAACTCCTACATATACACAAGAAAGATCTAAAAAGTTGGTGGGGGGGAATAAAGTTTTGATTCCAAACCTCACATAATTCCATAAAATAAATAGGTAGATGAATGAAATCATGATGATTTTGCTGTATTGTTTATGTCTCTACACTAAATCTTAATCTTTATAGTTTTTAGTGTCTTAAAGTTCCTGGCATCAACAAAGTTAAAATTTTAATGTTAGCTTTATGTTATTCATGGTGTGTTAAAGATCCCTGATGTATCTTCTGGCCAAAATAGAATATGTTTTGGATTACAGCTTAGTCTTGAACCCATATCCATGGATAAATGAAATCATGACAGTATGAGGTTGACACATTTGTTCAAAGGGCCCTGTACTCCAAGTACAAAAATATAACCCAATTATTAGTTCTCTGTGTACTCTCTCTTTCTCTTTGAGAAACCAGGGGCATTCACAAGAACCATCTCTCTTGGTCAGGGCCACTGTTGCTCTTATTTTTCTCTTTGATGCTCATAATAGTTTATATTTTTTCATCTCTTGCTATTAAGATCTCTAGTAGCCTAAGTCAGTTCCAGCGTAGGTTTTGTGGAATGCTAGTTCCATATAATGTCAATAGTGACTACATGCAAAATGGTTGTATAGCCAATTAAGCTGTGATTTACAAAATTAAACTGATGTATAACAGCCTAACTAAATATTTTACACCTCTAGGGCAAAGACACTATATGCAGAATATCCCAAACTTTATTAAGTAGGGAACTTTTTTGTTTGTTTTCAAAGCCTCTAATAATGGGAATGGCATGCCACAGAGAACATTTTGGCACAAGCTGAACTAGAGATACAAAGATAGACTTAAAATATACACAGATTGCTTGAACAGTTTTCAAGATGTTGAGAAATTGGCTTCTAGTGTAGACTATTCTGGGAAAAGAAATTTTACATTAAGTGACTATAATTCAAATGTTATGATTAATTTTAATTTAGTAGGCAATTTGATCTAACAGATAAAACACTTGCTTGGAAGTGAGCTAATGTGCTTTATTTCTCAGTATAGTCGTGCTGTTTTTCAACTGATTAGCAATTCATTCTGCCTTCCCAGTTAAGGTAAAAGAATTCTTGTAGGAGTAACAGAAATACTGTGATTGGTGTAAAACTTAAGATGCCTTGTGCATCAATTCCCAAGTAGTATTGTAAAAGATGACTCACTCTAATATTAACTGATAATCGGGGAGGGGGGGCAGTTCAATTATTCTGTAAATGTTCTCCACCTTCTAGATTAGTGGTTTGCATTCCAATTATTATACCCAAACACTTATAAGTTCTGCAATAAAAAATATATTTAAAATTGTCAAGCTAACATTTTCCACATTATTTGACTCTCTAGCCTTTTCCTTATTCATATTATTTAACTGAATTCTTAACATCTCAAAAATGGGTATTTTATGCAATAATTTGGGAAGAGTTCTTATGCCTTTTTCTGCTTCTAATAGATAATTTTTTTAATCCATGTTAATAGAGAAGAGCAATTACACCAATAACCTAAAAACTATGGACTTCTGCTTGGTGGTGGGGAACTGACCATATGTAACACGCTGTGGGGTTGCAGTGTGGAGCTGAAATAAGTGATGAAAGGAATGCCTGTGCTGCTGTCCCATTCTCTGGGAAGCATCAGGCTCTGAGATTGTAGGGAAGTGATCGAAGAGGAAGGGCAAAAGGAGGATCAAAGGCTCAGAAGGTCCTCAGGGCAAAATGAGCTATTAGGAAAAAATTCTTTAATGTAAAAGAAAGCTGCACATGTGGGGGGAAAGGCAATTACTAACTCTGAGCACAATAGAAGATATACCATGAGGGGAATATACATATGTTGTTTCATATGTTGTAAATAAAATGTGTATAGTAAATATATCCAAACATTGATTGTAAATTTAACTAAAAATTGTGATTTAATTAGATGAAAGAAAGGGAAGGGGGAACCAATGTAAGATAATTAAATCTGCGTTATAATAAAAATTGAATAGATAATAGAGTTAAATTTCAGCAGAAACAAAATGATTTGGGAAAGGGTATTCAAAGGGAGTACAAAAAGTAAAGTTTTTTTTAATAAACCTTTGTGTGTAATGTGTTAATTATTTGTGCCCAATTTCTCCACTTATCACAAGAATTTGGGTTAAGCTGCATTAATAACCTCAAATTTTATAACCTAGGTTGGCTTTTTTTTCTCATGCTAATGTCACCAAGGGAAGCTATGGTCCCCAGCCACTCCACTCCAGGTCAGAGGCCACAGAGAATTGCCTGGTCTCTATGGCAGAGAGAAAGGAAGGGGCGAAGGATTTCACCAGCAGTTCAGTGTTTGGTCACTCATGACTTAGAACCAGTCACATGGCCACATCCAATCGCAGAGGTTTAAGTGTACCTTCCTGGGCCTGTCAGGTGGAGAGCTAGAAATACTAGCCAACAGCTCTAATGACTGTCCCAATTCCTCTCATCAAAATTAACTTAGCTCTTCCTCTCTCTGAAGTCAATAAAAAATCATATTTAAAAAATTAAGTAAAAGTGAAATGACTTGCTTCTAGGTTAAAATTTAGGTAAATATTCACATATGCAATTAATATATAAATATGTATTCAGGAACATCTGTAATAATCTGAACAATAAAAGATTAAAAAAATAAATATGTATTCATGTAAGAAATATATATATATAAATAAAGCATTAAAGAAACATGTAAATAAATATGTAAATAAAATACTTGTATTAATATGTGTACTATTTATGTTTATATTTTGCTCTTTTATATATGCTATATTCATTCTTTAAACATCAATACCTTTTTGAATACCTTCTATTTGCTGGGCATTGTTGTAAGTCCTGGGTATTCAACAGTGAGTAGTAAATACAGAAGCCTTGTGACTGTGTAACTTCTATCGGACGTTAGAGTCAGGGAGAGTAAAGAAGTTGTATGGTGTTAGGCAGCATGTTAGAACATTAGAGTGCTGGGAAAAGACAGTGCGAAGAAAGGGGAGTTAAAATCATAACCAAGGATATGGTTGGAATGTTAAGTGGGGAAGTCAGGTTAGTTCTCGCTGAATAAAGACCATTTTAGATGAGCCTTGAAGAGGGTGAGGAATGGGCAGTGTAGATTCCTGGGCAGAAGGGGGCAGCAAATGTGAATGCCTTGAGGCTGGACCATCCTTGCTCTTTCCAGGAAAGGAGAGAAGGCTGGTGAGGCTATAGTGGGAGAGTGAAGAGGACAGTAAACAAAGACATAGTATGTATATATATGACACAGAGGCTGTGCTAAATACTGCTGTATTCTCAGTGAATTGCTTGAACTCTGAGTGAAGTGCTTAAATTACAATGGAAAACAAATTGCTTAGCATATAGAAGATGCCTAATCTTTTATATAAACCAATTTTGTGTATTACAAAGAAGATAAGAAACAGTAAAATTTGTTTCATCTTTTCTACCCATATTAAATTGCCAAAAACTCTCATATACTGAACACCTATCCTTCTGCAAAGTATTGACATATTTATTGAGCTTCTACAACATGGCCTCATTTAATGCTCAGAATAATCCAACCAGGTAAATACTGTGCCCTCATTTTACAGATGAGAATACTGAGTCTCATGGGATATAGGACAATGACTTCAATTCGCAGCTCTCACAGAAACTGGTATTTAACCTCAGATCTGTCAGAGTCTGAAGCATTTGCTTGTGAAAATTCATCTACTCGGTTCAGACTACACGTGGAAAAGGACTCTATTCACAATGAGGATTGGTCTTAAGAGAGTGCCATGCCTGCCCTGTTGGCATGTACAGGAACTAGACATCATTCCTTACAAAGAACAACCCACACAGTGATGATTAAGAATTAGCTCTGTTTATGATGACAGTTTTGCCTCATTTACTGTAGATACAAGAATTAAATGTACTCTGGTTTGATATTTATTGCTCTTTTTTTCTTTTGCAGGTAAGTTTGGAAATCCTTTATTTTGCTTATGGAATAGAGGTATGGTGTCACTTTTTACTCATTTTTATTTTAATTGCCTTTAAAAATGGGCCTGAAAGATGATTTGTTTCACCGTGTGTTTTATGGTTGTAAATGCAAATATTTGAAAGGTAACATTGTAGGTTTAAGTGTTTGACTCAGGAGTTTTAAGTATGTAGCTTCAAAAAGTAAGTCTGTGCAGGGTTTGTATTTGAGTTTGTTGAAATGATGTCTATGTCAGGTACAAGGAAGGGGATTTATTGTAGGGTGTGAGTAAATATATGAAGAAAAATAAAACAAAGAAAATGCATGCAGTGAGAGACTGTAAGGCTGAGAAGGGCAGCCACCTTCAGCTCCAGGCATATAACCTAATAATGGCCATAAATGTGTGTCACAGAATGAGATGCCTTTTCGTGAGCAAACGCAATCAACCAGAAACTGTTTTCAATCCCTTTTGTAAGCCTGTGGTTTTAAGCTTTCTTCCATTATGGTACAAAATTTCTGGCCATGGTATTGCTGATAGATATCTTTGAATAAAAAAATAGCTGTAACCATTCTGAATTATAAATGAATTTTTAAGCTAGAAGGGAATACAATAGATCACTTCTTGGAAACCACATGGCGGGGGGGAAGCTCTAATGAACTATGTATCGATCATTTCACATAAGAAGGAGGAAATTTAAATAAAGCTTTTATGTACACAAAGAAAAGATAAAATATCGGAGGGACTTAGGAAGATGTGGGATTTTTAATGGGGAAGAAGGTAGCCTGTTAAGTTGCCCACATAGGATTATGGCCTTATTATTGTGTACTATGCTTTCATTCATCTATGAAAGAGATAATGATGTGAGATTTGAATTAAACATAAAACTGAAGTAAATTCCATGTGAATTATAAATGCTATCTTCATTTTATTCTTGAAAGACTGTATGTGTTTGTAAAAGTAATTGCAAGTTTTATTATTAGATGTATAAAAATAAAGATAGTTGGAGGTACTAAATCTACTCCTAGTCTAAGTTCTAGCTACTCAATAAGAGACGATGTAGCACAGAAGGCAAGAAATTCCTTGGTCCCCCTGGTCTTGATGGGTAAAAAACTTTAATCTCATTATATTTTCTCCAACATAATCATATCAATATAAAAGTCATCAAGATGAAGTCAACATTGTCACCCCGAGTAGACATTACAAAAGTACTTCAGATGTTTTCAATGAAAAAAATGTAAATTTGGTTCTTGAGTCACAAGCTAAACAATTGGCCTTTAACTCTCTTTGTTTTAACTAGTATTTTAGTGGTTGATGGTAAGGAGTAGAAGAAAAGGACATAGCCCTAGCTGGTTTGGCTCACTGGATAGAGTGTCAGCCTGCGGACTCGAGAGTCCCAGGTTCAATTCCAGTCAAGGGTATTTACCTTGGTTGCAGGCACATCCCCAATGGGAGGTGTGCAGGAGGCAGCTGGTCAATGCTTCTCTCTCATTGATATTTCTAGCTCTCTATCCCTCTCCCTTCCTCTCTGTAAAAAAATCAATAAAATATATATATATATATATATATTTTTTTTTAAAGAAAAGGACGTAGTAAAATGGCATGACATCTTTAGGAAAAGGCATTTGTTGTTTTTCTTCATCCAATCTAAGTATCAGAGAGATTCTTTAGCCCAGGGGTCAGCAAACTTTTTCTATGATGAGCAAGATAGTAAATTTTTAGACTTTGCAGGACTTACGGCTTCTATGGTTAACTACTCCGCTCTGCCATTATAGAGCAAAGGTAGCCATCCATAGACAATACGTCATGAGTGAGCATGAGGTGTACAGGTGGTAGATGGGATTTGCTCCTTGATAGTTTTCTAGCCCCTACTCTAACTTCCTTCAAAATGAAAAATTTTAAATAAACTTCAAAAATATGGCAATCATATATATAGTAATAACCTTCTGATATAGACAAGCACTTGGTATATAAAGGAATACAATGGTGTTCAATTACAGTTTAGCAATAATAAACATTCCAAATGTTTTGATGAATTTAAACACTAGAGGGCACAAAAGGGTATTTTTAAGTCAAGGACCTTTTACAGAGAGAATACTACAATTATGAAAACCTGCCTCAAGAGGAGCAGTGTGAACTCAGTGTGCATAATCTGTCAGAAACGTTGGCCTGCAGCCCGAGTGATCTTACTGGCCACAAGAACTTGAAGTGGTTGACCAACTCTGCGTTGCTATAATAGTAGCCATATGTCTTTTTCTTATGTCTACTTTTTTGCCTTGTTGTACAATGTGGCCAAAATTATGGAATTATATGGTGATATTTTTTCTACCTCATAAGAGGAGAGTCATTTCTCATTGATAAAAGTTCTAATTTTCATGTGGTGAAAATCCTCTTTGTAATAAATAATAAGTTAGTTTCAATTATGTTATGTTTTACTAATCTCTAAAAAAAAGTCATAATAAAGTAATACAACTATAGTTTGTTAAATTGATTTTTGAAATAATTTGAATATTTCATTTCACTGAAATGATTAAGAATTATTAAGAGCCTCAAGTCTTAAATATATTGATTCCCTTTAATCTAGTAATTCTAGTTATAACTATTTGGATTAGGTAAGTAATTTGAGATGTTAAAAATATTTACATTCAGAGATATTTGCCACAAGAGTACTTAAAAATTGAAAAGCTATTTCTCAAAAATTTTAAAATGGAACTGTCATTTGACCCAGTAATAACACTTTTAGGAATATATCCCAAGAAAACAGAAACACCCGTCAGAAAGGATATATGCACTCCTATGTTCATAGCAGCACAATTTACTGTAGCTAAGATTTGGAAACAGCCTAAGTGCCCATCAGCAGGTGAATGGATTAGAAAACTATGGGATATCTGCACAATGGAATACTATGCTGCTGTAAAAAAGAGGAATTCTTACATTTGCAGCAGCATGGATGGAACCAGAGAGTATTATGTTAAGTGAAATAAGCCAGTCAATGAAAGAAAAATACCACATGATCTCACTCACTTATGGATAATAAAGACCATTATAATTAGATGAACAAAAAGATAGATACAGAGACAGAGAAGCATCAAACAGACTGTCAAAGTACAGTGGGAAGGCTGAGGAGTGTTGGGGGGGTGGTAAGAGAACAACCGAAGGACTTGTGTGCATGCATATAAAGCATAACCCATGGGCACAAGTCACTGGGGGTGGGGTGAGGATATGTGCTGGTGGGTAAGGGCAGCCGGGGAAAAGTCAATGGAGAGAAAAAAAGGAGACATACACATTACTATTTGTAATACTTTAAACAATAAAGTAAAATTTTTAAAAAATTGAAAATTACATATATTCTAAATCTTATACTTAATTAATGTTTAAATACATTTTGATATTAGACTCAGCCAAATGAGTCTTACCAACCATTAAAAATATTTTCAAATAACTTTAAATGATATAAGAAATCTCTTATAGTAAAGCATGAAATGCAAAACAGTATTCAAAATCATATGTACTAAAATCTCAATTGAATGTTAAAATCAGATGCATAAATATGTGTATGAACATAAAAAATAAGGAAGAAAGGAAGAAAATGAGCCTGATAATTTACAATAGTTATCTCTGGATATGGATAATTTTTTGTTATTTTTTTACTTTTCTGCTTTTTTCAAATGTTCTCTATGAATATTCATCATCTATATAGTAATAAAAAATAAATGTTACTCAAACAGAAAATTATGTCAGCATTTTCACAGCACTTTTTTGGGATATTATTCTTAGATCATTGCTGATTAAAAGTCAGAGGGTTATAAGAAAAGTATATTATTTTATGCATCAGAAAATCCATTTAATTGAATTAATGATTGTTAAGCAGACACATCACTAGTCCCCTTTGTAGGCCTGTGAGATAGACTTTTGTCTCATTTTTTTGTGTTATGGCTGAACACGGAAAATGAGACTAAAGGTTACAAGGGGAGCACAGTGGTGAGGGAAGACCAGGGAAGCAGTGCCTGCTGGAAAGGCCGACACTTTAGAGATTAAGCACAAATGTTCCCTGTAAACTACCTAGACTGTGATAAATCGGAACACAGGAAAAATTCTCCCTCTCCTCTCCTCTCCTCTCCTCTCCTCTCCTCTC
>PVJC01048905.1:0-12366 GCA_004026665.1 Murina feae | reverse complement strand
ATTGTTACAATGTTTCAAAACTGCTAGAGGCAGTTTAATCGGAGCTGAGCTGAAGGGCTCAGCTTCACTTTCGCTCCTGCCGCAATGGAAAGGGCTGTTTACTCAGGTCCGTGAGTGGCGGCCGCCATGTTGGCTGGGCTAATTTGCATACAGCCGCTCTGATTGGCTGGTGGGCGTGGCTTACCCTGTCTCGGAGAAATGGTTAATTTTAATATTTTGCTTTTATTAGTTTATATTTATATTTATATTTATATTTAGTTTTTATTTTACTTGTGAAGTATGTAATCCAAGAAGCAATCTAAAGTGTGCAAGAGGGAAAAGTTAATATGAAACACAAGTGTCCTATTAAAATTATAATCCTTACTCTAGTCACAAGTTTATGTTAGATCCTGATTGTGGAGCTAAAAAAAAAAAAAAAAAGAAGAGCCCAGTGGTGCCCTCAGTGATTGAGCATTGACCCATGACCTAGGAAGTCACAGTCTGATTCCTGGTCAGTGCACATGCCTGGGGTGTGGGTACTATCCCTGGTTGGGGGGCATATGGAGGCAGACAATTGATTCAGTTATTGATGTTTTTATCTCTCCCTCTCCCTTCCTCTCTCAATAAAAACATATATATATCTATATATATATAGATATATATATATATAGATATATATATATATAGATATATATACAGATATATATATAGATATATATAGATATATATAGATATATATAGATATATATATATATATATTTTTTTTTTTTTTACAAAAAAAAAGATAAATATAGGGATGGGTTTGTCATTTCAGGGTCAAAATACAGAGAAGAATGTTATTGATGAGAGCATATTTGAGTAGCTTCTGGATTATAAATGACTGAATAATAAATTAGAAAAGTACTTTAGAATAAACTAATGGGAAAAGGAGAAAAGCAGAAAGACAGACAGAATCTTTGTATGCTATCATTCCTGTCTTTAACAGAAGTATAGAAAGATATTTTAATATATTAGTGAAATTCTATAATTCTATCTTTCATAATTACAAGGACTTACTTTACATTTAATATTCAGGTCATGGCTAATTTACTACTAAAATATAATAGGAGGCTCCTAAATATCATGTTCTCATAACATAATGAAATGCATTTCCTATGTAAAAATTGTCACAATTAAAACAAACAGACAAACCATATATATATATATATATATATATATATATATATATATATGCCAAAGCTGACCTAGTTTGTATTCATAATTGAGTGACAAAAATGGCTTTTGGCTGTGATTATGAAAGTGAAAACTTCAAAAGGTGGAGGCAGGAGCGGGTGGGGGTAATGGAGACATCTGTAATAGTGTCAACAATATAAATAAAGAAAAAAGTAAATAAGACTCAATTTTGGTATCATCTCGTTTAGAATATATATAGGAAGTCAAGGCCTAAGCACTTAGCTAAACTCCAGAAATTCCACTAACTCGTAAAACAATCTATATAAACAGAGATTCTTTTATTCTTAGTTGTGTTCTTTGTTTCTGGACAAGATGACAGACTTCTGTACTGTCCAGTCTAGATTATTGACAGTGTCCATGCAGGTAAAAGTGATAGATTTAAGTTGAGTTCTGTCTGTTTTCATTTTGGGACAGTAATCAAGGCAGAGAGGTGCATTTCTGTATGTGCAAAGAATGATATGACCAGAGGGCCTTCATTTCCATGTGCCCTCTGTGCTGGCCTCTGACTTACAGAGATGCCTTGCAGTTTCAGTAATGCATTGTGGCAGGCCTGGTGGCTGACTACTTAAGGGCCTTTGTGAAGTGATTACCTCAACCATCTTCTGTCACCTGGAGACACATCACTTCAATCTGTTTTGATAACAGCTGACGTGGGTCAGATAAAGCTCAAGGTCAAGGGGTCTGACGGTGAGTGGGTATCACTACAGAAAATGTTGCATGTCGAGTGTGTGTACATCTGTATGCATGCGCACACAAGAACACACCCTTTGCTTATGATTGAATTATTAGAAACCATATATTTCAGTGTTACAAGCCCATGGTATTATGTGCACTGTCTGTTTTAACCAATTAGGGAGAGATCATTATAAGCACTTGTTTTTAAAAGAACCATTTTACTGAGGTACAACGTACGCATAGAAAAGTACACAAATCATGAGTCTACAGCTTGATTTACAAATTGAACATGTAAGTGAGGCCCAGTGAAGAAGTTGAACATCACTAGCACCCCAGTAGCCCTCTCTCCCAATGGAATTTCTTGCTGGACTCCTAACATCATAGATTAGTTTCACCAGTTTTTGAACTTTATGTGAATGTATGTGTTCTTTTTTGCTTGCCTTTTTCTTTTTTCCTTTTTTTTCTTCAACTTGTTTCTAAGATCCATCCATGTGGCTTAATAAAGTAGTAGTTTTGTTTTGCTTTTCATTATTATTTTGACACTTTGGTAGAAAATTCCATCTAGAAAAGTTTTGACAACTTATGATTCTAAAAGCTGCCCAAAGCATGTTTGTTTTCTTCTACCCTCATCAACAGTGGGCAATTGTTAATGTTTTAAAAATACCAATCTGATGGGCAAAACACAGTGTCATTAGTTGACTTTTATTAGCCATTTATATGCCTTATACATCATCTGTTAATATAATTTACTCCTTTATATGGGATTTTGTTAATAATATATAATGGCTTTTTTGTACACTTGACCCTCCATAGCTGTGGGTTCTGCATCCACAGATTCAACCAATCATAGATCAACAATATAAATTTTAATGACACATTGTTGCTGACACACACTATGTAGTTAGGCCTATTTGGTGCATCTGATGACTGGGTTTGTGCTGCACATATATAGACTTTTTTCTTATCATTGTTCCCTAAACAATATAGTATAACATATGAAGCATTTATGTTGTATTAGGCATTATGTGTAATCTAGAGACCATTTAAAGTATATGGGATATGTGTAGACTTATATAAATACTATACCATCTAATCTAATAAAAGATTAATATGCAAATTAACCTGCACTCCATTATACCTAAGCCATGCCCACCAGTCAAGCCATGCCCACCAGCCAATCAGAGTGACAATATGCAAATTAACCCAATGAAGATAGTGGTTGGTAGCCACGGAGCTAGAGCAAACAGGAGGCCAGTGATGGAGGAAACTGCCTACCTAGGCCGGCTGTGGCCTCTGCTCAAGGCAACAAAGTTTCAATTATAGAAGATAAATAAATCCTAGAAACCTGCTTCCAGCCAGCAGCCTCACTGGGACCTTGGGTTAATGGGAGCTGTGGCCAGCCTGCAAACAGCCCTCAACCCCTCACCCAGGCTGGCCAGACACCCCAGTAGGGACATGAGCCCTGAAGGGGCTGTGGGCAGCCTGAAAATGGCCCTCAGCACCTCACCCAGGCTGGCCAGGCACACCAGCAGGTGGACATCCCCCGAGGGGTCCCAGACTGCAAGAGGGCACAGGCCAGGCTGAGGGACACCCCCCCCCCTGAGTGCACAAATTTTTGTGCACTGGGCCCCTAGTTTTATGTAAGGGTCTTGAGCATCTGTGGTTTGGGAATCCAATCCCTTGCAGATACCAAAGGAGGACTTGTGGATTCAATGGTTTAGTATTTACTTAGAAAATATTTATTGAGTGCTGGTTTTGTGTGGGGCATTGTGCTGTCCAATAAGGATTAAAAAATTATGAAGACAAACAGAAGCTTACATTGCAGCCCTCTTTTTGTTACTCTGCACAGATACTTTGAATTATAACCTTTAGATCTGTTCATTGCACTTGCTCCAAGATACGAAGTCTTAATTAAATCCTTTAGTTGCTAGTTTCTCATAAAGTTAAGATGTGGTATTTAAATAATCTTTAACAAACTAAGTGAATGCATACAGTGTACATAGCATTTTATATCCATGGCGATGTTGAAAAGTAGCCAAGTCAAAATACTACAATGTTCTAGGTATTAGCATCACCAAATTCCTCTCTGCAGTTCTTCCATTTTTTCTGCCTCCACCAGCTGGCAAATTGGTTCCTCCATGCAGGCTACATGAAGAATTAAATTAACCTCCCTTAATTTCTCCTTTGCTGCACAAAGAAGATGAACATGAGAGTTCTCAATGATATCCATTAAAGTCGTATTTATTCAGTGTTGAATGAGTTGTTGGAGGACTCTGCAGGGTTGGAGACTGGTAGAAGCCTCTGCAAACCCACCTCGCATAGCCCATTAGCCCAGACCTCGTGTGCCTGCTGTTCTTCCAGCTGAAGATAGGGTTGACCCCAACTGAATGGCAGTCCTGACATCACTATTAAGATCTGTTCCCAGTAAATTAACAAGGCTAACATCATAATACAAAGACAAGATCACTTCCATTGGCCAAAGTGTTAGTATGCCTTGTATATTCCTAACTGATTTCTACCAGTCTAGAGGTATAAATTAATTTATATTAATAGGTGAGGGTGAGGGTTAGAGAGCAATCAAAGGACTTGTATGCCTGCATATTAGCATAACCAATGGACACAGACACTGGGGTGGTGGGAATGGCAGGGGGTATGGGGAGGGTCAATCAAGGGATAAAGGAGACATGTAAAACTTTAGACAATAAAAAAAAATAGTGATAAACCAAATTTCTCTGATATGTGCCTTTACCTATATACCAAATAAAATCTAACTGCGTACCAAATGTACCAACAGTGAAATGCTGCAAGCTTACACATTTAGCTTTGGAAGTCACCTTTAGTTCAACTGAATTTTGGATATTCATCAGATTTTTATTCACTCATGACATTCTCTGTGACAAATACTAGAGGAGGGTATGTTGTTGGAATCAGGTGAAAAGTACTTACCTACTTCTCATGTACAGAATCACCATGTACATTTTTGTTTGATTGGTTGATTATTTATGCTCTTACAAGAAAATTCTCCTTCATATTCAAGATAATTTGAAATTTTTAACATTTCCCATTATCTATACTTTTAACTAACTACAAAAATGTTTTTTTTTTATTTAGACATACACAATTGGCCATGTTTTTTTCTGCCAAGAAAACATAGATACTGGCTTTAATTTTTATCATATGTGATAAAAACCGATTCCATTATTGATATCCCTGGACTTGTCTCTATCTAAAAATCTGGAAAATAATATGCTAAGTGAAATAAACCAATCTGAGAAACACAAACATCATCTGATCTCTCACTTATTTGTGGAATCTAATGAACAAAATAAACTGACCAACAATATAAGACCCAAAGCATGGAGGCATGAAACAGACTGACATTCCTCGATATGGAGTTGGAAGGTGAGAAGAGGTGAACCAAAAAACATATATACTTATATACATAGCCCATGGACACAGGCAATAAGGTAGTTAAGACCTGGGGGTGGGTAGGGGCTGGAAGAAAGGGGATATGGGGGAATGGGGGCGATCTATAATACCATCAACAACAAAAAATATATTTAAAAAGACAAAAAAGCAAATAGCTGCTGATAAAACTTTTTAAAGAACATAATAACTACCAAGACATATCTTTCTAGATGTCATGCAGTCTTTTTAACCATACCACAGAAATTTGAAATAATGGTTAAGAGAAGTATTTCTATTTATTTTTTTTAAAAAAAATATATCTTCTTTGATTTCAGAGAGTAAGAGAAAGTAAGAGAGATAGACACATCAATGATGAGAATCATTGTTTGGCTGCCTCCTGCACACCCCCTACTGGGGATTGAGCCCACAACCCAGGTATGTGTCCTTGACTGGAATTGAATCTGAAACCCAACAGCCTGCAGGCCAACACTCTATCCACTGAACCAAACCAGCTAGGGCAAAGTATTTCCATTTACTAGTATTATATGTGACCTAGTTCAGGCATCAACAATCTTCAATTCATGGGCCAAATCTGGCCCCCTGCCTTTCCCTGAATAGCTCACAAGCTAAGGTGAAAAGTTATGTTAATAGCTACAGAAAAGGATAATGATATTTTGACATTAAAAATGATATGGAATTCAAATTTGAGTATCCATAAGTGCCCCAAATGTCTATGCAACTCTACCCACAGTGTAACTTAGTGGATATCTAATACTGCCTCTACCATGACTATTTGTGCACAATATCTTAGCTCTAATTTAAAAAAAATAGTCTTGACGCTTTTAAAGATGTTTTGACCTCATGTGGTCATTTATTTAGGGGCAAAAGGAATAGAATCAGTTCTCAAAGAACCCTTGATCACAGCTGATAGTGTGAGGATGTATTACTGTCATATCAGGCAGCTCTGCAGTAGGCATTATAGAAGCTGCCTAAAATAGTTTTGTTAGCATATTGTTCCTCAAATGTTTACTCTTTATAGACTTTTCATGTGCAATTTTGGGTACATATGTTTAACCTAATATGACACACAATATTATAACATGATTGAGTTACAAAGGCCGGAAAAAAAAGTTAGAGATCGGCCATCCATGAAATAGGTGAAAGGTTGCTCAAGATTTGGGGAAATGATTAATTGATCATCCTGTTTTAGAGTTCATGCAAACAGCTTTATCTCCCTGTACCTATTTTCTGCAATTTTGTATGTGACTATGGTAATTGTGGAGAGTGAAACAAGTGGCCTTTAGTGTTTCAAACAAACAGAGGCTTTTTTGTAGTGACTTTTTGCACTGAGAATACTCACTCAATAAAACCTTTATTTTTTCATTCATTCTTATCTATTCACATTATAAAAGCATGTGATTATAATTAGTAGCGAATTATACTGTTACTTTTAAAACTTTGCAAGTATTTCAAAGCATGTTTATTATTTAATATCCAAACTAATACAGAATCCTGTAACATGAATTTTTTTTCTTTACCTCAGTGTCTTTTTTCTCCAGGAGTAGCCACTTTGGTTCAGATTCTTCCCAATACTTTAATTATTTTTTTTTTTTGAAAATGTGAGAGGTTTTTTTAATTAATTAATTTATTTATTTTTATTGCTTAAAGTATTACAACGAATGTTAGATAGGTCTCCATTTTTTCCCTTGACCTTCCCCCCTCCTCCCCTACCCCCCAGTGTCCCGTGTCCATTGATTATGCTCATATGAATGCATACAAGTCCTTAAGTTGATCCCTTAACTCCCCCCCAACCCTCCCCAGCCTTCCAGCTGCAAGTTGACAGTCTGTTCAATGCTGTTCTGCCTCTATATCTGTTTATGCTTATCAATTTATAATGGTCTTTACTATCCATAAATAAGTGAGATCATGTGGCATTTTTCTTTTGTTGACTGGCTTATTTCCTTAGCATAATGCTCTCCAGTTCCATCCATGCTGTTGCAAATGGTAAGAATTCCTTCTTTTTTACAGCAGCATAGTATTCCATTGTGTAGATATACCACAGTTTTCTGATCCATTCATCTGCTGATGGGCACTTAGGCTGTTTCCAAATCTTAGCTATGGTAAACTGTGCTGCTATGAACATAAGGATGCATATATCCTTTCTGATTGGTGTTTCTGGTTTCTTGAGATATATTCCCAGAAGTGGGATCGCAGGGTCAAATGGGAGTTCCATTTTTAATTTTTTGAGGAAACGCCATACTGTCTTCCATAGTGGCTGCACCAGTCTGCATTCCCACCAGCAGTGCAGAAGGGTTCCTTTTTCTCCACATCCTCTCCAGCACTTGTCTTTTGTTGATTTGTTGATGATAGCCATTCTGACAGCTGTGAGATGATGCCTCATTGTTGTTTTGATTTGCATCTCTCGTATAATTAGTGACTTTGAGCATGTTTTCATATGTCTTTCAGCCTTCTGTATGTCTTCTTTTGAAAAGTGTCTATTTAGGTCCATTGCCCATTTTTTGATTGGGTTGTTTATCTTCCTTTTGTTAAGTTGTATGAGTTCCCTGTAAATATTGGATATTAACATCTTATCGGTGATATCATTAGCAAATATGCAGTGGGCTTTCTTGTTGTTTTGTTGATGGTTTCCTTTGCTGTGCAAAAGCTTTTTATTTTGATGTAGTCCCATTTGTTTATTTTCTCTTTAGCTTCCGTTGCCCTAGGAGCAGTATCAGTGAAGAAATTCCTTTGGCACATGTTTGCGATTTCACTGCCTGTGTATTCCTCTAGTATTTTTATGGTTTCCCGTCTTACGTTTAAGTCCTTTATCCATTTTGAGTTTATTTTTGTGTATGGTGTGAGTTGGTGGTCCAGTTTCATCTTTTTGCATGTATTTGTCCAATTTTCCCAACACCATTTATTGAAGAGACTGTCTTGACTCCATTGTATACTTTTGCCTCCTTTGACGAATATTAATTGGGCATAGTGATTTGGGTCAATTTCCGAGTTCTCTGTTCTATTCCATTGATCTATATGTCTGTTCTTGTGCCAGTACCAAGCTGTTTTAAGAACAGTGGTTTTGTAATACAGCCTGATATCTGGTATTGAGATCCCACCTACTTTGTTCTTCTTTCTCAGGATTGCTGCAGCTATTTGAGGTCTTTTTTTATTTCAGAATTTTTGGAGTGTTCTTTCTAGGTCTGTAAAATATGCTGTTGGTACTTTAATTTTTAAACATACATAAAAGTAGTTATAGTAATGGTATTAGTTTATCATATACAGGGGTGGGTAAAAACAGGCTTATAATTCATATGGGAAAATACATGCAGTTTATGATTATTGTAATAGCTTTATTAACTCAAAAGAATGTCACAATGGCACAGTAGCATTTGTATTAGTTAAAAATAAACAATACAATAACTAATAAATAAGTAAAAAGACAAGAATAAAATTTGAGTTTTACATACTCATAACCGTATCCTACTTTGCCCAACCCTGCATTGTTCTAAATTTTGCTTTTTTCATGTAACAATATATCAAAATACATTTTTTCCATGTCAAGTCAGTAGACATATACTAATCATTTCACAGGAGCTGCATATTCTGTAGTGTAGACCTGCCATTTTATCTAGTCACTCCCATATTGAATGCCTTCAAGAAATTTTCCAGTTTTTCTTCTAATTTAAGCCATTAAGAAACACATACATATGCAAGTGTAATTTAAGATAAATCTCTGCAATAAAAAATAATTGGTTCAAAGCTTGTGCATCTGATAATTTGAAAGATCATATTATCCTCCACAGACTGTCCGAGGTTAAACTCAGATAATGAGTGTATGAGATTGTTCATTATCTTATACCCTTCCTAGCACTATATACCATCTGTGCAATCATTTCAATCTAATGTGAAAATCCTATTGCATTGTTTTTGCTAGGCTATGCTATCTTTTTGAATGTTCATTGGCCACTTGTATTTCTGTTTTCATGAACTGCCTACCTATATATTGTTTTTATTCAACTGGGGAGTCTTAAGGATGTTTGTGTTTTAAAAATTGATTCATATGAACTTTTACGTATTATTTATCTCATTTATTGAGCTGAAAATTTTCTCCATTTATCACACATCTTGGAACATTGTGTAAGGTATAATTTTCCTCACCATATTATAATCAAATATGTCAGTCATATGATTCTGTGTTTTCCTCTTAAAAAGGACACTCCCAACCAAAGACTCTAAAATAAGCACTTTATTTTCATCTAGTCTTTTTATAGTTTTGTGAAAAAAAAAGTAGTTCTTTAATCTATCTGGAATTTCAAATGTTGTCTCTCAATAGCTATTTTACATACCTTACATTTTATAAAAGTGAAAAATAGTGTTTGGGTTTACAAACATATGTGATTGTATTGAATTTTGAAATATCCTCAAACTATAGCTCCTTTAAGGACATTCTTCTTTCCAAATGCTTTACCAAAATCTATACGAAAAAGAAAATGCTGAGAAAAAATACATCCTCCACTTTTTGAAAGAAAAGGATGTGATGTGAATTACATTAAATGACACACTTTATGAACTGAATATGCCAAACCCACTTACATTTTCATAGCTTTTCCTATTTTTTTAAAAAAAATATATTTTATTGATTTTTAACAGAGAGGAAGGGAGAGCGATAAAGAGTTAGAAACATTGATCAGCTGCCTCTCGCACACCCCACAATGGGGATGTGCCCACAACCAAGGTACATGCCCTTGACTGGAATCATACCTGGGACCCTTGAGTCCGCAAGCTGACACTCTACCCACCGAGCCAAACTGGTTAGGGCAGCTTTTCCCATTTTTAAGAGCAAGTGATGATGTACATAAAATCTTGATGGCATCTATGGTCTGAAATCTACCCATTAAAATGATACAATTCGTTTTAGCTTAGAGCATTTTAAACAAATAATCAATTGTTTCATTTTGAAAAGGGTCTAACTTACAAAAATATCAATCTTTTTGTTTGTTTGTTTCATGGAGATATAATTAATTGACATGCAGCACTGTGTAAGTTTAAGATGTATAGTGTAATGGTCTGGCCGATATATATATTGTGACATGATTACAACTGTAAGTTTAGTTAGCATCCATCATATCATATAGATACAATAAAAAGAAATTTTTAAAAAAAGAAAATATTTTTTTTGTGATGAAAATCTTAAGATTTACTCTCCTAACTGTCATATCTAGGAAGGTTAATGAAGTATTGGACATTCACACGGACTTAAAAAGGCTATTAAACTTCAACAAACCTATTTCTCAATTCATATATTTAAAAAGTGGAATCTTATGCTATTTACTCGTGTAATATCTTGGTAAATACAGGCCACGAAATCCCTCTGGGGTCTTTATGTAATAAAACATTTTAAAGTTGGTTTAGAAAGAGTGAACATGATTTGCATTTGCTGGTTAAAAATTTTGCCCTGTAGGCGCTGGCCAAGTAGCTCAGTTGGTTGGAGCATTGTCTCCATACACCAAGATGTGAGTTCTATCCTTAATCAGGATACATACAAGAAGCAACCAACGAATGCATGAATATATGGAACACCAAATGTCTCTCTCTCTCTCTCTCTAATCAATCAATTATAATAAAATAATTGTATGTCCTTGCTCTATGTTAGAAGAATAATCTTAGAAATTCAAGTAGTTTGAAACACTCTATCTTTAAAGTGTCATCAGAATTATGGGAGGCAAGACAAGCAGTTATGGAACAGACTTCCAGATAAATTATATGGACATGGAAAATTAGAATTGGAAAAGACCATAAATATTTTCTAAAATATATTACATTTTAAGTTTCAACTTTTTATTTCATTTCATTTTTTAGATAACTATCCATTCCAGGAAGAAAATTTACATTCATAAAAACATTTAAAATTAGAAAGAAGCATGAAATCCATGTCATTGTATTCTAAAGTATCTTAAAAATTTCTTGAGATCATACAGGCTTGATAAGTTAGAACACATATACTTCAAGAAATCCATGCCATATTGCTAGTTCTGAAAAAAAAAAATCTTTTAACAGTTGGAATAGTATCAATCAAATTCATAGAACTCATGAGGATATCTGAATGACAGTACTAGTTTCTTTTTCTCTTTTAAAAGCATGCTATTAAAAAGGTAGTTAGTAAAAACAATATTACACATTGTTTACATATGTAATTCCCCACTCCCAGATTTCTAATTGTGTATGTGGACAGGTTCTTTATTCTTTATTGGACGAACATATGCAAAATATTTTCATTTGGATATATTTCTTTCTTTTTACATTATGATTTTTACATACATGCTGCAATGCGACTGGGATTTTTATTTTCATGTGTCCTGAGATTTTCAGGCAGCAACAGTTGTCTTGATCAAATACATGAAAAATGGGACTTTTTGCTCTTTCTCTTCAAAATTGGTAACTAAGGTATAGGGTTGATTGGCCCATGGGCATCTTTCTTAGTGTGGGAAGAAACTTTGTGTATAGCATGAGAGAAAAGGCGAATATAGAGAGACTAACAGTGACAAAGCATGAGAATGTAGAGAAAAGAGTGAGAGTCTTGGGGTATACATTGTAGTCAAGCCAGTTTCATCCTTAAACTTTTCAGTTAGTGAGCAAATGAAGCCTATTATTTTGCTCAAAGTAGTTTGAGTCCTATTGTTATCATTTGCAACTAAGAAATGCACTGTGACCCTTGTAAATATTCAGACGAATAAACTAAATATATTAATGAAATATATATTAGTTTCCACATATTTCAAGATATTAAGGCAAATGTATGGATGAAGGTGCAATGTTAACCCCTCCACATTGTACAACTCTCAATTTTTCTTCATGATAACCTGTTCTGATGGTGGATATACTTGTAGGACTGAATGAAAGTGTTATTATCAATCAATACTTCAATATTAGTAAAGTTTGATTTTTTTAAATTTTAATGGAAGTTTAATGTTTTCCTTTTTGCACACAAATGGGTCATTTTTTGCTTCAGCCAATTTTAAGAACCATCTATCTAAACTAATAAAAGCAAAATATTAAAATTAACCGTTTCTC